>JAHLJT010007388.1:0-41069 GCA_031308135.1 Acheta domesticus
TAGGAAGATGTACAACAGAAATTGCAAAAAACATTTTCAACGGAATACTCATTGGTTCCGTCAAGGAGAATAGAATCAATATTATTTTTAACTGTAAATACAAAGAACCTACATATGGAGGATTTTTTATGAGATTCTCTTTTTCTACAATTAATAGGCCTGCGAGGTAAAAAGTTTGGAATTTGGAAAAATGCTAGGTCATTAGGAGTAACCAATGTTCGTAAAGCAAAGAACATCAATTTGATTTAAATCGTGCTGTAGAGCTGCCTCGATAAACTCATTTTATTGGAAAGGGATTGAACATTATGCGTGCAAATTCTTTATTTTTTGCAAGTACCTACACGAATGTTTTTCGCTGCATCTGACTGTAGTTGCTATATATTACTCCATTTCTACCTCGAGTGCGTGGTCGAAGGTTGTAATAGTGTTCCCAGCAATCACAGGTTGTGAGCGATAAATAGAGGCGTACTTGGTCGTGGGAATGAAGCAAACGGGAGTAGGTTCACAGGAGGGGGTTTGAGGAGTTCAGAATAACGCGGTGGGGGGTGGGGAAGTAAGAGGTGAAAGGGATGGACTTTTGGCAGGAAGGCTGCGTAGGACTGGAGTGATGATGATGGTGCAAGCTTTTCACCGACTGCATGGGTTTCCAGCAAGGTTCATGTCGAGACGTGCCGAATGAAGTGTTTACTGAGAGGAAATTCATTTCAAAACGTGTACATCTGTTCTCTCAGTTGCAGTTTAGTTGTTGGTTTGCGTGCTTAATCTCCGCTGCAGAGTGTTGGCCTGTTGTACCAGAAGGGCAGAGTCGAGGACTACAATTAGTATTTATTGGGCGGCACATTGTAATTTGTTTACATGTGTTCAGGTTGTAAAGTTACCGCCCAAATTAATGTCATTCTGCCCTCCGATGATAAAGACTGTGTCCTGATGGTCATTGTCTTCGTGTGAGTGTCAACTCTGCAGTCACGCTGCAAACCTCCCGTTAGGTTTAAAATAGACGAGACTGAGTAGTTTGGGGGTAACTTCCTACTGAGAATGGAGGAAAGATGGCGACCATGGCTGTCAGCTAAAATAAGTACCTGTTTTTTTAGGCCTCAGTAGGAATGTCTTTGTTTTCAAGTGGGCTAGGATGCGAAGCTTTACGTGTTTTGGTTTTGACACGCTTCCTAGCCTGTTTGCGTTGGTTTGTGCATGTATTTGTCGATGGAAGGGAAGGGTTGTGAGGATCAGGAAGGCGAGGAAAATCTGTTTCATAATCTAAAACACTAAATCGGTTTTGAATTGCGACTGGATGTGGTGTCTGTGTCTTATGTGCAGTCACGGGTGCACGGTTGGGAAAATTCGCAGTGTTGCCTACTTGTGCCCAACCGTCATTGTAGAGAACGACCTCTTCCAGCCTTCGGATATGTTATCTAAATTACTGTTTACGTGTGTGAAGGCTTTCAGAAGGTCGGCTTTGAGGGTGTAGAGAGTAAAAAGAGTAGAACGAACAGTAGCCATGTCACGAATGCGTGTTAAAGTACGTGATAAAATTGGAATAAATACAAGAAAACTCAGATAAAAGCAACAGTCACCTAGCTTAGTATTTTAAAAGTGTATAGATTTATGTGTATTCGATAAATTAAAAATGAAGATTCGATACAAGAAAGAGAAGGTATGCTAACTACAAAATCTATTGAAAACTAGTACTTACGAAATTTGGCAATGCGGTTACGTATTTTCGTTCACTTAAGCTGCAACTGTTTAATACAATGTCGACTATACTTTTACCGTAAATAGTTAAAGATATTAGATGAAATTTGTCTTCAAAATATTGAATAAGATTTGAAACAAATCAAAACAACTCGATACACCGTCCTCGTAACGTTCAAATTAACTGAATAATCACTCGCCACAAAAATAAATAAACTGAATAGTCACTCGTCACAAAAATAGAATAAATATTTCAGTAATTAAGTTGAAACAGTGATATAAAATCGAAAATAAACTGATCTGTTTATAGATGTTGACACTTGATCACCAACTCGTAATTCTGAAGTTCGTTAAGGTTCAGTAATATTTAAAATTCGTTAGCTGTTGGTTCGTCTTGGTTAGAGCAAATATCCCAGCCAAAATTATATTTCCAGCTAACCTGCAACAAGTAATGAAAGCACTTAAACACACAAAATGCAGTCAGATCGCCTAAAAATAGTAGATAAATCTCAAAAAATCAAGAGCACAACCAGATGCGTCAGTCTCAAAAGATGGCGTCAACCTTTCTTATGTTATTGTTTTCCGAAATTACACTAAAGTATTTTTTTCTTGTCGCTCACGTCGCGTCGTTAATATTTACATTACAGGCGATTTATTCGTTGTTTAGAACCGAGAAAACACGAACACCTCTCTTTCACACCGGCTGTCATTTACAACCGAACCACAGAGCTATGATGACAAAAGGAGTTATTAAACTAGTTGTTACAATCGTTCCTGGTAGAATGTTTGCATTGTATGAAAAGATACCAAGGTGGCTCATTATATAATTGGCTTGTTTCACCATCTTTACCTCTATATCTATAATAAACGGGAAATTCTCTTTATTTTTGAAGAGTTAAAATTTGAATGTTATGACCAGACCTCGGAATTTTAGGCACAAAAAAGGTTTGGTTTAGGCTCCTAAAATACACTACAAAATTACGAAATTATGCTCTAATAGGCATTAAAATCGACGTTTTTTGGCACTTAAATAAGTTACAGAATGACTAAGCCAGGCAAAAAAATGTACATGAAATGGTTAAATTTCTGGCTTCTCGAACTGATCTCAAAAGGATTTAAATTAGGTAATTTTTATTATGCAGGAAAAAGTATTTTTACATTGATGAGAGAGACTAAAAGGATATTTTATTGACTTTCATGAGTAGAAGTATAATATTTAATCAATATTTTCTCCAAATTTTCTACAATAAGGCTGTCTTATCTACGCAAATCATTTTGAAGGCTGAAAATAAACTTTTCACTGATACAAATTTACTGGAGCAAACAAATTTGGTCATATTTCTCATGCTCACTTCTCCTAGAACTACTTCACTCGTCCCTCCTCCCCACAGAAGAAAAAAACTTGTACTACACGACCCATTTAACCATATATTTTGTAATCTTCCGCTGTCCGAGAGTATTCTCTTGCCTAACCTGTGCCTTTCCACGCCTGGACTTTGCAGACGACGCGCTGCGAGGATAAGCCTCAACCTGTCAACGGCACAGCTGCATCAGGAATGGATGCAATTGCTTAAGAAGTGCGTGCAGATCGGAGACGAGCGTGAAACATCCTTATTATGTAGACTTGCAGGAGTCCTTTGTCGGTATTTTGGGTGAAAGATTTCAGTGCGTTGTTGATTGCGTATTCGATCACACAATATTTGCATTTCGGAAAAGTTTTTGCGTTTCCGTAAAACAAATTCCAAAATTTAGCATTTAAAATATCGTTCTTGAAAATCGCTTGTTTTAGGCAGTTTTAGGTAAAAACATATAATAGGCATCAACCGCCCTTTTAGGACATTTTAGGCACTATTAGACGCTTTCAGTAGATCTACATTGTTATGATTCGTAATCATCTGCAATTTTTCACAACATCCTACAGGAATTAAATAGGCATTTGTCCTAATGTCCGAGGTCTAGTTATGACTCATGATTTAAGGCATGCAATACTTTAATTTCCAAGTAAATAACGTTTAAAAGCAAATATAATTGAAAGAAGATTCATTAATAAAGGATATTAAAAATGACGCCTGAACAGTATCCCGCGCGTTTTATAATACTGAATTAAAGTTCACCAATTTACAAATGCATGTTATTAGCTCTGCTTCATAAAATTATTGTTCGCTTAATTGTTTTTATCATTATTATTATTATTATTACTGTTATTTTTCTTCTCAAAATACAGAAACAAGTAAATCTTTTATATATAAATTTGAATATTCACAACATGAAATGACTTGAATATTCACAACATGTGTGTGTGTGTGTGTGTGTGTGTGTGTGTGTGTGTGTTACATAATTGTGTAAAACTTGCAAAATAATAAAATAATTTGTATTGATGGAAAACGATAGTCCGTAAATGACATAACGCCGGAGAGGGAGGAGGGGTTGGGGCAGCATTATGCTGCGTTACATATGGTAGGTGCCGATATTTATTTTTAAGATATTTCAACATTTTTCTAAAATATTTCCTTTTTTCTGTCATATACTAAAACTTTACCACACAACAAATAAAATTAAAATATAATAAATTAAAGACGTAATATTGTATAAATTGTTTCAATAAATTAAAATATGTTTCATCAACGAATATATTAATTGAATCTTTTACATTACGAAGAAAATATTAAAAACTGATTTATAGTATACTCTACAAGTATGTAGAATCTAGTTAATTTGGCGCAGTACACTCGGAGCCTAGGCATCATCCACGATGGCGTGTGTACGTTTGTCAGAAATTATCTCGCTTACGCGTTCTTCTTTCATTAAAAAAATTGTTCCCAATTTTATTCTTAGTCTATGTGCAGGTCGCACCAGCAACTAATTCTCACATTGATTATAATTTTTAATATACCACAAAAACTACAATCAATATAAATAATTTCTGAATTATAATTGATTTTATCAATTATTGCAAAGGGAGTGTTGTCGCAAGCGTTACGTAATTATTAGCGAGAGATTCAAGCGCGCGTTACAGGTATGTTACGTGGCAGAGAGGGGAGTGCACTTTTGCGTTACGTAAGTTATGGACGTAACAAAAAGAAAATTCATTGTGTGGACACCAAAAACCCATTAGTCAATTATTAAGCTATTTAGAAGACATCAGCGGATGAACTATTATTTGTCATAGGATGACTGAAGTAATGATTAAAGATACGCGAATGTGATCTATAGAAGTTGTAAATTTAATTCATTAGACAGGGCTTTAAAAGCAAGAAAATGCTCACCTCAAGAAAATAAATACGAGTCTCTTTTTACTACAATCACCACGAAAACTTCCGTGCGTGAATGTTAAAAAAGTCCAAGAAATGAAAGCGTGAATTTTGTTAAGAATTATAGTTGAATTGCAATTTCAAAATAGCTGATCGAAACCCAACATCTTCGTTTTCCTCACGCTTTTCTTTCTCTATGCTTATCGTTTATTTTTCTTTTTGATACATAAAAATGAGAGATAATAACGTCTATTGTTTCTTTTATTATAATTTATGAATATAATGTTTATAATTATAGTTTAATAATTCAGAGAAAAACATTCCTATCTCGACTCTGCATGAAAAATATTCCCCCCAAAATTTCCCTGTCCATTTACGTTCTCCATTCTTTCCCCACAACGACGACGATATAATTTCTCTACAAGGGGTTGGCGACACGGCTTTCAACACTAACTTTTACTTGCGAAACATTGGTGACATTGTTATTCAAAACGAGCCGTTTGACCAGAGTCATTGACTACATTCGTTTGAAGTATCCGATCGCAGAGCAAGAGGACACGAGGACTGGAAACGAGTGTTATGTCTATACAAGTCTTCTTGTTACAGAGCCTCTTGTGTGATTTGTCCATGCGATCCGTGGGTCGGTATTGTCCAGGTATTTCTCTCTTATTTGTTATGTGTTACTGCATGTTTGCTTTGTTTGTTGTGTTCATGTTGAATGAAAATGCATTTTACGAAGGTACGAAGAGAGTAAATAATTTGTGAGAGGGTGCGGGCGAACCAAGGTGAACTTTTTTAATTTCTGTGTTAAGTGAAATGAAGAAGTAAATTGTTAGCGGCATGGGAAAGAACCGTTTTAATTGTGATTTAGTTCTCCTCATTTTTTTGATGGGTCTGATTTTACAGTACTTTTGAGGTTCCACAAGATAATATCCATTATCAACTAGATTGGTTTTATTTATGCAACTAACAAAGGTCCTTTCTACTTTGCTGCACTGCTTTTTAATAATATCCCAGTTAATATAAAATCTGCTAATGGTAAATACTTCAAACGTTGCTTAAACCTCACTTTATTAGTGTGTGTCTATACAAGATATCTGAATTGCTTTAACTGTCTGTACGTAAAAGCCATGTACCGTTATGGGTGTGACCAATCTTTGTACCAGTCATTCAGTCCAATAAGGCAATATTCTATTTAGTAATGCATCATAATGTAATTTTATGTTATGATATTGTAATTAATGTAATTATTATTTACATGTAATGTATTCAAGTTATTGTAAGTTTATTAAACTACTAATGTTTTGTTCATGGCAAACTTTATATACATAAAGTTTGCCATGAACAAAACATTTTTAATTATTCTTTAATAACTCAAATTGATTTCTATTCTTAATTGACTTATATACAAAAAACAATGAAATTTTTACATTTTGGTTTATTTGTTTCTTCACAAAAACTACTTTTAAAGCTTAACGAAAAATTTTTGTGAAAAATTAATGAACAAAAATGTAAAAATTTCATGGTATGTAATAAATGAGCCAACTAAGAAAAGGGTCAATATGAATTATTAAAGAATAATTAAACTACAACTGGAAAATTATGGAAGTACTCTAATTATAAGCTATTTGCCGCTGTATCGTAATCTGCTAGCTTATTAATGTTGTTAATTTGTTAATGTTATTTATAATTTGATGATGAGAATTTGTGTAGTTTAAAATGCAAATTACTTGTTAATGTTTATTATGAGCAATTGAATGCTTTATTAATCATGTGATTTGTCAAGTAAACAATTTGAATTATTACTGTAAGTTATGTAAATGAATGTAATTCCTCTTAAAACTTAAATTAATTTAATTGTTTATATTAATCAATTATGTATATTTTAACATAGTGTGTCATGATATTGTAAACTTATTAAATTACCACTGTAGTTGAATGTAGTTAAACAAATTTAATTAACTCACTGTAAATTTAATTACATTCTAGACAGACTACACTTGATGCTTTTTGTAAGTCTGTAAGCAATAAAATACGATTATATTATTATTATTATTGTTATTATTTTTATTATTATTATTAATTAATTATTTATGATTGTTGTTAATATTGTTCTTATTATCATTGATTTTCAGAAAATATCCTGGAATCGTTGCAGCTATTATAATGAACCTTGAATAAATCAACCAATTTGCACGTGTATGAACCTACACGAAGGGAACTTCCCAATATTAGTATTTATTTTCTATGTACAGTTATGAGGCAATACATCTTAAATTGGGTAAATCCAGGGTTTAGGGTGGCACAGTTCCTTTGATTTACTGATTTGGTTCATTAGAGAGGAATCGACTCCATGAACTGAATCCTTGTTTGTATGTTCTAGTTGCATAAAGTAAAGTTCATGATGTTAACGCAACTAATATAATTATTTTAAATAAATTATATTTCGCAAACTCATACAGCATTAACTTTTATTATTGGGGGTCTATTTCCTAACAACACTAAAAACTTGTTGAGATTGTAAAGTTCATGATATCACCATAAATGTGAAATAGAATTTATTTTAAATATTTATAAACACATGCTACTTTAAAGCTTTTGTTATTGGGAGGCATTTGTCCCCCAAACCTCACATTTTAATGTTAATAAGTCAACTCTTCTATTTTTATAAACAAATTCTACTTAATATGTTAAAGATAGCAATGTTTTAATAGAAAAAGAAAAAATCAATTTACATATTCGTTGAAATTTTAAAATTTTAATAGTATTTCCACTACTATAGTAATACTTAAAATTAGTGCAGTCTCTCTGCATTTATTACATCCTTAACACACGATAAAACTTCAATGAGTAGCACCTGCTTATTTCCGAAAAATTACGTACTTTTTATGAATTGAAGCTTAATAAATTAAAAAGGAAAAAAAAAAAACTGAAGTTAATGATGCTAACAAAATAAATCTAAGTATTTAAAATAAATTCTATTTCACAAACACATGCCAGTTAAACGTTTATTATTGCGGGACTATCACTTCTCAAATCCTCCATTTTAATATTAAAAAACCTTTTTTTTAAACAAATACTACATATGTTAAAGATAGCAGTGTTTTTTATAGAAATAATAAAAAATCAATTCACGTATTCGTTAAAATTATAATTTTTTTAATAATTTCTTGAAGTTTACTGAATTTTTGCTAATCTTTTCTCCACTTTCTATGACATGTTTTCAAAGAAGTAGGTATCAAAATTACTTTCAAGTTTGTGGTGTGGAATTGCCCACTTAATTACACTCTATGTCCCTTCAGTAGAATTTGTACGGATTCACTTTCATGGTGCTTGAACGTAATAGAATTGTTAATCCTCAAATGTGAAAAACCTTTGTCATTAAAACAATCATAAGCTTTCCATAAATTGAAAAATCAGGAAAGATTTTTTCTTGATGTAATCCTTAATGATGTCCAGAAGCACCTCTTTGCTATGACTTTCAACAAACTTTAAAAATATTGTGTGAGCTCTTTCCTGTTGAGCAGCTGGTAAACTGAAGATTTTGACACAATTTAATCACATTCAAATTTCTCTGTTGGTGCAAGTTATAAATAAATTCAGCATCCAAAACAACCATCACAGTACGCAATACAAACCCATTAAATGGACTAAAAATGAAAAAGGAAGAAAAAAACCAACAATTCCACACCACAAGTATCGAGAAATCGTGTTCACCATTAATGATATTCAGTTTTTCATCAATAAAAATGTATAGTTTTATGTGGATTTGATCTATAGTCATATTGTATATATTTATGCTTTGGCCTAAGAAAATTAATCAATGCCAGCAAAATTATTCTTGAGCATTCAACCAGTGATTGAAGTGAACCATGCCACAATGAACTTAAGAATCTTGATAAATAATGAATCATAAAAGGAACCAAAGGAACTGTGCCACCCTTAACTGGTGATCAACCTAAAATTGTGGCATAGGAGTTACTTACAGAGTTGAAAAATCAATGATAAATGAAGTGAGCTGTTGTGCACCTTGGACATCTCTGGATTAATTATGAGCCAACTGACTCTCTAAAATTGTCAGATTTCAACAAAGCATACATCTGCATAGTATAATCTGTAATTGCACATCTGTACTTTGCTGGTGGTGGTGAAGTGATATCAGCAATTTTGGGCTTAAAAACAGGTAGATCTTCTGGCAAAGATTGTATTACAAATGAACATCTAAAATACGGAACCCCAGACATCGAGAAGAAAATTCCTGAAATATTTAATGAATTATTGTCTCGTGAAGAAATTCCCATCCGGTGGTTCCAGAGCACAATCTCATCTCTCTTACTCCCAAATAAGGACCAAGAAATCAACTCAATTATCGTCCAATAAGTCTGATGACTAATTTGTATAAACTTTTATTAAAAGTCTTCACAAGAAGAATAAATCGCACACTCTGAAAACAGCAATCGTCAGAAGAAGCAGGTTTTCAAAACGGATGTAGTACAATAGATCACCTCCAGGCTATTAACCAAGCAACAGAAAGAGTCAAAGTATAATTTGAAGCTGTATGTTGTGTTTGTAGACTTTTACAGAGCTTTCAACATGGATGAGCTTGTGTCTGCATTTAATGCCTTACA
Organism: Acheta domesticus; assembly: GCA_031308135.1. Lineage (NCBI taxonomy): Eukaryota > Metazoa > Arthropoda > Insecta > Orthoptera > Gryllidae > Acheta > Acheta domesticus. The sequence goes on from JAHLJT010007388.1 coordinate 9,572, forward strand.
AAGTCACAGGGTCCCATCCAAATACATTACTCTTGAAGTTGAAATACAAGGACAACTCAGCGAAGGTGAAGACTGATAATGAAGGAGATTTAAGATCAAAAGAGGAATCAAACAAGGCGATCCTATTGTCACCCAAATTTTTCACTAGTTTGATGGGAGAAATGTTCAAGAAATTAAACTGAGAAAACACTGGCATTTCAGTAAATGGAAGACTATTAAATAATCTGAAGTTTGCGGATGACATTATTCTATTGGCAACCTCCCACCATACACTACAACGTATGTTATAAAAGTTAAACATTGAAAATCAAAAGGTAGGATTTAAAAACTACCCAGGAAAAATAGAAATGTTCATTAGGAAGTAGAATTTAGAGAAGTTTTAATTATATTATGAAATGTTCGATAATGATGGAAAATTTCAGAAACTTTTAGTTAGTTTCTACTTGTAATTTTAGTAACTTAATTATTTCAGAAATTTCTTACTCGGCAATTTAGTAATCAGTAAAATCAGTAATATTTTTATTTTTACTTTTTATATTTTGTTGTTAATTGTAATTTAAATAATTATTAGTTAACCTAAGTATGGAGAATAAATGTAACACTATTGTAACAAACGAACCAAGCTGCACATGCAGCCCTTCCCTGGGGAGCCAGAAGGCACCTGCCCTGAATTGGGATTGATAACACTCGATGTAGTATTCACATTAATCAGGTGTCAGTATCAACAATTCATGTCAAAAATGTCACATACATGTATGCGAGTTTTTATTTTACAACACATTGTCAGATGACTAAACAATTAAAATAGATTCACAAATTTAAGTTAAAAGTAAAATCTTTTCTGTTACATAACTGTTTCTATATAATTAGACTATACTGAGCATCAAAAAGGAAAGTAATTGATTTTAACAATGATTTTTAATGCATAAATTACCTTTTGGTCTTAAAGACAAAATGTATGTAGGTCAACAATCTCATATTGGTAATGTTTTTGTCTAGTTTCCCCTGAACCTTTGAACGAATGCTGAGATGGCCACTTGTTTTTCTTCTGGGCATAAATGTGACATAACTATCTGTGCATGTTTTCCAGAGTTCAGTGGGGGACATAGGTATTCATATTCTCATTCTCTGTGTCCTTGCAGCAGTAATTTCATTCCTTCACGAAGAGCTCAATGAGGGATAATAGCCACAATCTGAGGCTGATTTGCCTTTGCAAATAGTTTTATTAAATGGGAGCAAATATTTTCTTCTCCATTCTTGACAAAAGTACTGGTTTGTACTTGTATTCATAATTCGACTCATTAATGGATTAGTCAGGTAGAGATCTCAGAATTTAAGAAATTGTGCACAGAATGCACTCCTCCCCATAGTACATCACACACAGTTGTTAATTGGAGGGGTTTTCATTTATTTATACTTTTTTGCGAGTATAAATAAATTAATAAATAAGTAATAGATATGACGGCTTGTAAATTAACAAATTTTTAAAAGGCTGTATGTAGTGCTTCTTTCTATTATTGGTTTCTTTTTGTTCCTACATACATATATGCCTTAGTTCACCATCTGTACTCTTTCAGCGTTGCCATTGAATCTGATACATTCAATTTTTACTTCAAATCTGGTGTCAGAAACGGTATTTTAAAATTTAACTTTTGTAAATACAGCTCCATCTTAATAAATAAAATATTATCTAGGGCAATCTTTTCTACTATTTTCAAAAACTTTTAATTTCGAATATAAAAATAAAAAGTAGTATTGAGTAAATATTTTTAAAATGCAGATGATGTTTATTTAAAAAAATTTGAAACGTAAAGCAGTGTATAATGAAGATGTAAGGAAAGCTGAGTGAGAGTAGGGTTTTGGAAACAAGTTGAAACGTTCTTATTTTGATTCAAAATTATTCAAAATATTTTACTTCATTTGACCTGTCACTTTTTATTATTTTACTCGGCTAGACTCTGTAATTTCATTACTGGGGCATAGGGGTTCTTCAACAGCAAAAGTCATTGAGGCCTGCATGTGATAGTGAATAAATAGTCATACTGATAGTGTGATGAATGTTGATTGGATAATGGTAATAATTTGATAATGGTGTAATGAGAGGAAGGGAAATGGGAAAGCCGTAAGAATCCCTGTCTATTTCCACCACAGATGAATTGGCAGGGGATTGAACCCCGAATCCAACAATATTCTAGCCATTATGCTCCTCTCCTTCCCTACTGGTAGCATTAAGGTAGAGAAATCTGTATAAATGCAGGGGACCTGACACCCGGAGAAACAGTTTGTTGAATTTTGTGCTATTAAGGATTTGAAATGAAAAATTAGGGAGAAGTTTTATATAATGCATAAGGGGGTTCATGTATTCTGAATGAAAAGGTAACTTTCCATCTGCTGCCATGAACTTGCAATGTTGTGGGTTCTGAAGAAATGCACGTGTGCATAGGGAATGTTCAGAATGTTAACCATGTTAGATCAATTTTTATTTATTTGCATCTGTTGAGTGCGTTTTTTCTTGTGTTAGCAATGGCAAAACTCAAATGGTGTGTTTGTTTGTTCATCGCACTATTATTCAATAATGAAGCAAACAAACTGCCAGTAGGGCAACAAAGAGCTATCAAATAATGTTTGTATCGTTAGTAGGGGAATGCATTTTTTTACTGTGACTATACAATTTATAAAATAGAAAATGTTAAAAAAAATAGAGATAAATTTAAAACTATTGGAACACTTCCATTAAAGAGGGATGCAGCTGTACACGAGTTGTATCTCAATTGAAAAACATGTATTATATTATGTACATTTTCTGCCTTACAGGTTTTTGGAGATGGCATCAAGAAACGCTGATTCCAGAACAACAAAAGACAATTGCAATAATAGTAGTGGTTTGATAGATTTTGTAGACGACTATGATGATGACGACATTGATTATGTTTTTCAAAAGCGTAATCCATGTAGAAAGAAGAATATTATTGAGTCAGACTCTGAGTCTGAAGAAGAACCTGAAAATCTTCCCTTCCATTCTACCTTAATAGCTGATCAGGTATTGCCACATTTGAAAGAAATGCGTTTTGATAACAGAGAGGAAAGAATTTCTGATATTGCTGAACAGGGAGATCCCATGTCTGAACCAGATGTATTCCAGTCTGACGAAGAATCTGAAGAAAAGTCACCAGTGGAACCTGATACATCAAGAATAATTGTAGCCTCTTTTAGTTCAGATGACAATGAAGATGAAATTGAGACTACTGTGAAAAATGGGAATGATAGTGAGAAAAATGTAGGATGTTCCCAAGAAGGTGAAAGTGGTAAATATAAAAATACAAAAATTCTTGTACAAAGGCATTCTGGTGCTGTGGCCCATTTTAGTTCATATGACAGTGATAGTGAGAGGACGCAGAATAGGAAAGTTCTTGTACAAAGACATTCTGGTACTGTGGTCCATTTTAGTTCAGATGACAGTGACAGTGAGAGAATGCAGCAAAGTAGTCATGGTAGTGTGAAAAAATTGTATAATCCTGAGGGTAGTGGATATCAAAAGAAAAACTTTCTAGTTCAAGAGCATGATGACACAGTAACTCACCTTAGCTTCAATGAAAATGAAAATGAAAATGAAATTGAATGTGTGGAAATAGAAGAGGATGATAGTCAAAATTCTCATATCAACAACAAAATGAATGAAAAAAATGATAAATCTGAAATTCACATTTTAAAAATAGAAAATAGATTAGATAAATCAACAGTTTCTGACTTACGATCTTATATATCTGTTCAGAAACCACAGCTGACTCAGTCTTTTAGTCAGCTGAAGAATGAAATTGAAGTATTGACAAAAGACATCTCTAAGTTGAAAAACATTTTAAAGAGTATTGATATTAACAAGTTACCAGATAATGGAATGAAACTAGAAATGAAATTACAAGAGAGCATGCATTTGCTAAAACTAAAAAAAAGAGAATTAAAAAAATTGCCAATGGATTCCACATGTGAAAAGCTCCCAGAAAGCGCTGTCAAACCTGCAACTAGTCGTTTGCCAATTGGATTTGGAATGAAAGCTTTGCAGACTCAAATTAGAGAAAAAACTTTAACTGAAGAAGCACTTTCTGATTTACATGGGTCAATTAGTACATGCCCTGCAGAATATGTTCTAGCAGATGCTCCATTGGGTTTGAGATCCTCTGTAGAACTAATGATTCATCAACGCCATGCTTTGGCATGGCTGCTATGGCGGGAAACCCAGAGACCACCAGCTGGTATATTAGCAGACGACATGGGACTTGGGAAAACACTAACAATGATATCCCTAATGCTAAAAACTAAAGAAAAAGAGGTGGAGGATGAAAATTGTGAAAAAAGAGAATATGAAGATGAACGCGAAGAGGATTGCAATAGTTATCCTTTGGGAGGTACACTGGTTGTTTGCCCTGCCAGCTTGGTCCTTCAGTGGGAAGATGAAATAAAGAAACACTGCAAGAGAGGTGTTTTGGAGGTTGAAATTCATCATGGTTCCAAAAGGGAGGCAAATGCTAGACAACTAGCACAAAATGATATTGTTATAACCACTTACAGTATTGTAAGAACCAGTGCAAATAAAGGAGGGAGGGAAGAAATGGTTAAAAGAACAAAGAGAGGTGTTCTACACAGGGTTCGGTGGAAAAGAATTATTTTAGATGAGGCACATGTAGTACGAAATCACAAGAGTCAACAGTCACTTGCTGTGTGTCTTCTTATGGGACGTAAGAGATGGGCTCTTACGGGAACACCAATCCATAATAAAGAACTAGATTTATATGCACTTCTGAAATTCCTTCGGTGCTCTCCATTTGATGATTACAATGTGTGGCGTCGGTGGGTAGACAATAAAAATAGTGCTGGTATTAAGAGATTAAACACAGTTATTAATGCAATTATGCTACGTCGTACAAAGGCAATGTTACTAGATAAAGGAGAATTGGGAAGCCTCCCAGAAAAAAGTCTGCAGGAGGTATTCGTACAGTTAGAGGAGGAGGAGTTTGAGGTTTACACCAAAGTACTTTGGTTTTCCAAGACACTGTTTGCTCAGTTTTTACAACAAAGAGCAGACAAGATGATGTTAGGACTGCCTACATTTTCCCAACCCCAATCAAAGGACCCAAAAGAAATTATTTCAAGCAATCCTGAGTTGGCAAAAATGTTCAACAAAATGCAGCAGATGCATGATATCAAGTCACATGACATTCTGCGGCTATTGCTGAGGCTCAGACAAATCTGTGTGCATCCTGGGCTGATAAAGGCAATGCTAGATGAAGAGGTGAAGGAGTCTATGGATGATGCAAATGAGGAAGATTGTGATATTCTCTCAAAAATGGGAGCAATGTCTTTAGAAGATCGTTCACCCACAAATGACGAAGTGTTGGTAGAGGGAGTCTTAAATGTGAACAACCCTGTTTTTGACCTTACCAGGATGAGTTCTAAAATGATGACAGTTTTTAAAGTTCTCCATGAGAAAGTTATTAATACATCTGATAAGGGAATTATTGTTTCTCAGTGGACATCGATGCTGAAAATATTTTACACCCATCTGGTTGACTCTGGAGTAAAATGTGATATGTTAACTGGTGCTGTACCTGTGAAAGATCGAATGGAGCTAGTTAAAAAATTTAATAATGATAGTGGTAATCAGGTACTTCTCCTTTCACTCACAGCAGGAGGTGTGGGATTAAATCTTACCGGAGGAAATCATCTTTTTCTAATTGATTTGCATTGGAATCCACAGCTGGAGTTGCAGGCATTTGACAGAATTTATAGAGTAGGGCAGAAGAAACCTGTCTACATTTATAAATTTATATGCCAGGAGACAATTGAAGAAAGAATTAAAGTCCTGCAGGACAAAAAACTGTCATTAGCAGAAGATGTCTTAAGTGGCACTGTGCAAAGAGATGTTAACAAACTTACATTGGAAGATCTCAAGACTCTCTTCAGCATGTAAAATTGATTTTTAGAGGCAAAATTAATATTTTTTTCTGGGGTTTATTTTCCAAACAAAAAAAATATTAACAATTAAATTCCGTGATCACAATATTTATTTTTAATCTTTTGACAGGTTTCCTGGTGATAATGTCAGTAAATAGCGTAGTTTTAAAGCCATTGATTTATGATGATGAGGTGGAGATATGCCAAGAAATATCAGTAAATTTAACTTTGGAGGAGATTTAAAATTTTATTATCATTATTATATTTGTGTACATTTTGAAAAAGTGATGTAATATAAAGTAATAAAATGAAAATGTAATTTTTGATTTTTGCAATGTATTCTTCATTAATTTCATATGTAACTGTTAATCTAAATTTGGCATAATGTATGCAAAGAAATGTTGAAGATGCTGCTGCATTTATGCTGGTATAATCTTTCTTTTGTACATATGTATTTTTATAACATTCACATTTTGTCTAGTTAATTAATTAATTAATTATTATTATTTGGCTGACCTTGTTGAGTAGGGCAGAAGAAACCTGTGTAAATTTATAAATGTATATGCCAGGAAACAATTGAAGAAAGAATTAAACTTCCACAAGAGAAAAACTATCATTATTGGCAGGCAACTTAAGTGGAACTATGCAAAGAAATGTTAACAAACTTACATTGGAAAAGTAGTCTCTGTAGCATGTAAAATTGATTTTTAGAGGGAAAATTTAATACTTTTGTGGCTTGTTTTTAAATGAAAATGTTTATATTGAATCTTTTAATATGTTTTACTGCTGGAAATGTCCAGAGGATTTGTCAGTAAATAGCTTAGTTTTAAAGGCTGTCATTTATGTTTGTCAAGTGGAGATATGCCTAGAAATAGAAGTAAATTTAACCATGGACAACTTTTAGACCTTCATTATCATAATTGTAGTAGTGAAAATGTAACTTTTGTTTTAAATACTTTTCTTTATGCACTTGATGTGTAACTGTTTATCAACTCTTGGTATAATCTATTGTGTATGTACATATTTATTTTATATTATTAAAATTTTGATTATCTGTAAGCTGTTTTATTTCTGTAGTCAAATTATGAATCCTGTAATGTTAAAAAAGGAAATTACAATGTGAAAACGTTATTCATATTTATTTTATGTGAAATTTTATCCTATCATTTTAAGGCATTACTCAGAATCCTCCATAAAAATTCATCTGTATTCACTAGAAGAGAATTTGAGAATCTGTTTCTGAAATTCTGGGTGAAGTGAATATTGTCTTGCTAGATAATAAGCATATTCAAATTAATTTTAATTAATTCCATATTGTTTTTGATTGACCATGACATTATTTCAATGTAGTTGTATACCCCCCATCAGTTGGTGAGGGTTTTTGTGTAAAATTCGTTGTAACGTGTCCTCAGTCGGGTTTCATATATTGTAGAATCAATGTGATTAGAGCTGTGTGAATGATTATATTTAATTTTCATTTCATTTAGGGAATTCTTCCTTTCCTTTTAATTTGTCCAACATAGGACAAAGAGCAATTTACATATTGCCATAAACAATATTTTCATCTCCCCTCTTTTTCAGTTTTGTCTTTTCTGTTAAATGCTTTTTTGTTGGAGCTCTGTATCTTACATTTAACTTTGTCATCACAGGGTTTGTTTTACTGAGTATATTAAGTAGTATTTAAATAGAAAGGTTAAATTTAGTCTCATGCTATTTGAATTTGATGACAGTCTCATCATAGATTAACCAGAGTTGGGCAGTATCGAAAATACATGTATTTAAAATATGTATTTTGATACTTTGGTAATTTGTATTTTGTATCGAAAATACATATTTGATAATGCATTTTGTATTTGTGTCGAAAATACTTTCTAATAGTATTTTGTATTTTCAAAATACAAAAATATTTTTTATTGACCCACTGTTGAAAATTTGAATTTTAATATACAGTCAAATCTGAATAATACAAAGGTCGATAACAAGAATTTTTTTATATTTAGAAGCAAGTAAGTTGAAGAAATTGTTTTTGGAGGGGAGTTGATGGGTTTTGAAGACCACCACACAGACGTTACATTATATTGACACATTATGCATCAGGTCTGGAAGGGAATTGGGCACACTGGTTAAAAGCTTGTGCTTACGTTGTTTAAACAGCCAATCTTATGATCAGACCGCAAAATTTTTAGATTTTGAAATATGCTTTTTAGGTGCCTAAAATAGGTTCTTTCAGTATTTCAGTTAGGCTTTTTAAATGGTAGAATAGGCACAGATAAAAAATAAAACAAAAGAAAAACGTTTTTATCATTATTTATCATATCTCGACGGTAAAAGCATGAATCAGTATTATGTAGAATCAGTATTCTATATACTATTTATGAACAAGTTTAATTGTTTGTCATCTCGTTAGAATTATTCGTACCGTATTTTGCCTCACAATAAATTGCTAATACTTCTCCACTAAAAGCGACGCAAGACGACACTAAAAGCTATGAGCAGCATTAAACCTTCTTTTTTTTTTTGAACCGAGGAGCCGACCGGAGCCGCCGCAAGGCGGAAGACGTCACACTACGTGGATAGTGCAGATACGAGCCATCGTGTCCCAAGCAGCAGAAACTCTTCTATATATCTTCGGAGTGTTTTTTTTGTTGTTGTCTTTTCCTTATATTGGTTATTCTTCAATTGGTATCTTTACGTGAGATTTCACTGGAAATGGTGTACATTCGTACAAGAACGAAGTACAAAATCCCTACGCAAGCGAACGCTTGGCCAACGCCAACGCGCGTCGAGATTTTAACGTCCGTTAAGCTGGCAAAGCCATTAAAAAAATTCTCCATACCCAGAATTTTGTGCTATTTTTGTGCTTTCCAAATATCCAAAAATTAATTTGTTTGCTCCAACGGTTTTTTTCCAAAAATTGGTGGCTTTGCTGGCTTAATGTTAAGCTGGCAAAGCCAATTGCCAAAACAAATTTTCTTTATATACAAAATATTGTACTATTTTTGTGCTTTTCAAATATATAAACATTAATTTTTTTGCTCTTACCGTTTTTCGAAAATTTAGAAAAAAAGAATTTTTGAAATCCCCGGTAGGCGCAACAACAATGTGTAAGAAAACTACTCGTAGAAAAAAAAACAACTATCCAACAAAATTCGATTTCATTGACACAAGAATAACCACGAAACAATTCTCCATCCATCAATGTTGTTTCGAGGTAGTCAATATTTAATATTCCCCGCAAATAATAATATTTCTTTACACTACTGTCAAGAAACAACACCATTCCATTAATCGCATTGACCTATTCCAATAACAAAAATGAAATACTGTTTTAATTAACTACCCCAACAATGATTCTTTTGCTCTCACTGTTATACTGAAAATTAAACTCAACCACGTGTGAGCCATTACATGTCAAATCGCACAAAAAGACCAAAATTTGACCTTCATATTTTTAATTATTTTCTAGTTTTTTCTATTTGTTATATGGATCAAATAAGTTAACACGTGTGTTTTTATTTTTTTCTAACTTTAATATTTTTGGAAATATTGCACAATGAAATTTGCCAAAAATGACGCCTATCACGAACTTAAAAATATCATATATTTGAATACACTAATTATAGAAATTCCGTTCAAATTCCATTCGAAACTTAAAAACATGTTTAATTTTTAAAGTTTTGCAAAATATTTAATTTCCTGAATTTTTAATTAAAAAAATTGAAAATTAAATATTTTTGTAAACTCGATGAGCTAAAAATTAAAACCAAATATTTATAAACGCACTAGAGTACTGATGATAACTCCAGAAAAAAACCAAAGTGGTATCTCAGTAACTTTAAAAGATATTAATATTTTACGAACCAGTGTGTAGTAGATTGCTCCAATAGACGAGTTTCTTGCGTTACTGGCCGTCGGTTTCTTTAGATGAAGCAGTAATTTAAGTACTTCTTTAAGTGGTGACTCTTCACGGTTGAATTTATAAATAATATTTATTTATATTAATGTATAAAAACAATATTAGTTTATAAATAATTTATAAATAATTAAATGACAGATTCTTGACTCATGTTTTCACGGACATTTTGAAATTTTCTGGTCCCTCAAAACTCCCCTTAAATACAAGTTCTCGCTTACCATAAAATTCCTGAACATTTGTCACAATGCACAGATAATACCCTGAATTTACTTCAGGTCTAAACAATATTCCATTTTCTTCAGCCAGCTTTTTAGACACTTTTATCATGCGTTCCGTTGCTGGAAAATGTTTAATTTTATTCTATGTCCAACTTTCAAAAATTGTCAAAATTAAAATTTTCAACATGTCATCAGTTGAGTGAAAGGAATTGATAAGTTTCTAAACAGTATCTTTATTGTCTGACTTTTCGATGGACGCAGAAGGATCTTCAATGTGAAAAAAATATGTGTTGGCACTTCGTACTTTCTGAACTTTCTCATGGGGTTACCGGTTTTTTTTTTTCCACTTTTCTTTTCTTGGCAGGGGTTTCTCCTATTGCAATGAAACTCTTGTTTATCTTCTCTTTATTAATTTCGCAGACAATTGACAAACTATCTGCAGAGTCTAAATTGTCATTTTCTTGATTTCCACACTTTTCACTATATTCACTGGACGTTCCGCTACTTTCGTTAATGCCACGGGAGCCACTGATCTCGACGCTCTCTTCACTAACAAAAGGCCGTTTTGGAAGCCAATTGCCTTTCTTCCGCAAAGAATCACACGTTCGCAAATCAAATGACTCCTGTGAATTCACCAGCAAATCGATATTAAATTAAATTCGATAGAAAAGTTTAAGTCCCAAGTAAAATCTTTTCTGCTGCATAACTGTTTCTATACAATTCGAGACTATACCGAGCATCAAAAAGGAAAGTAGAATTAATTTTAACAATGATAGTTAATGTAATTATTTATCATTTGGACTGTATAATTCTAAAGAACCTGTAACAAGTATTGTAACTCAGTTTCTGGGTTGATGGCCCCCATCTCGATAAGGTTTTTCGTCCAGTTTCCCTGATCCTTGAGCAAATGCTGAGATGGTCCCTTGTTTTGCTTCTGGACATAAATGTAACTTCATTATTTGTGCACGTCGCGGCAAAAAGTATTATTCTTTCATGAAGAACATGAGGGTTCAGGGCAGGAATTTATAGCTAATTTACCTTTGAAAATATATTTTATTATATAGGAGCGAATATTTTGTCAACAAAACTCGAAAAAACCTCTCTTTTCTGTATTCAAAATTCGACTAAAATATGGTTTAGGATAGACACCACAGAATTATGAAAACGTGCACAAAAATCACTTCTCCCCATAGCTCGTCATACGCAGTTTTTAACTGTTTTTTGACATAAATAAATAAATCGTGGTTTATGCGTCTTGGAGATTTTCTTTTCTAAAAATCGTTATCAGAAAAATTGATTGGACTGAAACATCTGTCGTATCTCATACGGTGATCGGCACTCATGTTGCAGAGTGTTCACACGATTCACAGAACAAACACTAGCACTCGTGTCTTCATAAGGTGCGTATTGCGACTGGTGTTGAGAAAATTTTAATCATGTCCCTTGACAAGTGGTTGATTGTATTTCACGAGTAAGGTCAGGAGGGCACCCCATCCCTAGGACGCAAAGGGACTCAGCAGTAAAATTCGTTTAGCTGACACGGGGAAAAGCAGTAGTAGAATTCGTTTTGCAGTCACCATCCCTTCTGGGGAGAGAGTGAACATTAGAGTTACTAATGTTTCTTGAAAACATAACCAAGCAGTCGGTCATTCTTTTTATTGTTCTTCGATACTTGTATCAAAGACTGATCGAACAAAATTAGTGTAGGGGCAGGAACCACGCGCCCGCGTAATTTCAATAGATATTTTTGATCTGTTAGTGTTCAGTGCCAACTTTTTTCTTCTTGTGTTTTATAGAAAATTGCACAAGAAATACTCCTATATTTTTTCCAAATTTTTATCTCAGCGAGTTCATATAGAAATTTCCAGTTTTTAAAAATAATTACAAATTGTTAATTAAATATTTATTTTTTAATAAAGTAATTTACAGAGGAATAAAACACACATATCAAAATATTAAATGAAACAAACTAAAGAAAATTATGTTAAGTACATTCGGAGCATCCATCAATCATATTTGCGAAGCATAAATTCCAAAACTTAATATAGACGTAACTACACAAATAATCAATTTTCAGGTAAATAAAGAAACACGTGACTCTTTTTTTGATGTCCAGAATGAATGTCATACATTCGTGTCATTTTTTTTAAAATTACGTACATATAAAAAATAGTCGTGTCAATTCTTGTGCGATTTGATGTGGAATGGTTCGTATTTCAACTCGTTTCGCTCTCACCCATAAGAACATAGATGACCCACAAGTCACTCACGATGTTATCCACAAAAACATGTATGAACATCTGAAATGCTAATAACTCTTCAAACCCTAATCAGGCAGACGGCCATTCTTTCCTTTTTTCTTCAGCACGCGCATCAAAGACTGGCCGAACACAATTCGTTGGTGCATGTGTAGACAGAGCGCGCCCTCATACTTACAATTGATTTTTTTAGGACTGCATGAATGGAGTGCCCACTTTTTTTCTTGTTGTATTTTATTGAAAATTGAACAAGGAACACGCCTATATTTTTTTCAAATTTTTATCTTTCGAGTTTATATAGAAAGTTTACTTTTTTTGAAAAAATATATTCTTTCAAAATGAAAAACATGTTTTTTGAAAAAATTATTTACAGAGGAATAAAATACACATTTCAAAGTATTAAAAGAAACAAACCAGAAATTTTTTAGTAAGTACATTCGGAGCAACAATTGATCTTATTTTGTGAAGTACCTGTAAATTCCAAAATTTAATATAAGTATAACTACACAAATAGTCAATTTTCAGGCAAATAAAAAAATACGTGTCTATTTTTCTGATGTCCAGAATTTAAAAAAAATATCATACATTTAAAAAAAAGTCGAGTCAACTCTTGTGCGATTTGACGTGGAATGGCTCGTATGTGTGTACCGTAATGGTGCACCCCGCCGAATAACAAAGAAACTTTTCTAAGCAAAAATATCCTTCAAAATTTAAGTGCCTTTACAAAGCATCAACAATAATACAATGCATTAAAAAAATCAACATCACAATGCATATATAATAACAATGCAATATTGTTCTAATAAACATCACCAGCAATGATTTTTTTTTGCTTTCACCGTTGTTTGCGAAATTAAACTAAACCACGTATGCGTAAATCGAACCGATTTCGAATTCGAATCGAATTCGAAATCGAATTCGACAATTCAGAGTGAAGGTCGGGAGATCATAGTGAGTGAAATTGAGGCATGTGATGAAGAAAAGAGACAAAATTTTCTACTAGTTCCTCTGACAACAGCCACAGAAAGAGCAAGTTGCATACACTGGTGCTCTTTCTGTGTAACTAATGTTAAAGTAGTAACTAGCATTAAAACAATTCGTAAAGAAAATAACACACGGAATGAAACAAGTGCTGACAGGCGAATTATTTTGCCTGGTAAGAAAAGGACAGTGACTCGTCACAACTCAGGAATGTTGTCTGATTTTTACGTTCGTGAAAAGCAAGTGCCTACGGTATCGAAAATGCTACCCATAATAAAAGAAAAGATAGATTTTCCTTGGGGAGAAAACTCACTTTGGAGTTTGATGAAACACATGGAGGTGTAATTCAAAACGAAAAGTGTTTTTCGAGAGAGCAGACATTGATTGGAGAGCAAGAGATCTCATCCAAATGAAGTTACGGGTAGAAGACCGTTAAAAAGTGTATATTGACGAAACGTGGATTGACAACAGCTTGGTATTTAAAAAGTGCTGGCAGCATGATGATTTAATTGGCGTATTGATGATTTAATTGGCGATTCGAAGCGGAAGAACAGTTCTCTTTGCAGATGATACAAATATTCTTTGAAATAAAGAAACCGTAAATAGTACAATATCAGATGTTTCAAATTGGTTCCGTAATAACAAATTAATAGTAAATGAAAAGAAAACTGTTTCAATGCAGTTTTCCATTTCAAATAAACAATTCAGTACTCTGTGGCGTGCGGTGATAATTTTAGTAGGGGAAGCACTTTTGAAGTCCAAGGTATAAAAAACGTAAAACAGTTAAAGATGATATGAATTTTTACAAAATGTGAATATTAATCCGGACGTCTTGCATACGAACGTAACTGGTCGCCCGGGAGTAAACAGACCCCAGGGAAAATTTCGTTAGCTAAATGCCTTCTAACATTATAAACTAATATAATTCGGTATTTATGAGACTTACAACTTAACCTTATTTATAGAGTCCTTAGTTATTTAACATTATTAACAAATTTATAAAATCCATCAATGCATTAAAAGCATATTTGTTTCTTTCATCAAATGAAAAATAAGTGCGTAAACTTTAATATATCGTGAATGTTAATTTGAAAATGCATCTATAGAGTTCAGTAATAATGAGTTTCACTATACAAACAATCTATACAATGAATGCGATGTCCGTTCTACTGTTTTCTTACACTTTTTACATTCTCTGGATCCTCTGCGGTTTAAATTCCTCGGACAAATTTCACGTCCTGTTAGTTCTCTTTCTTGCATCTTGTGTTTCTTGTTTTTGCTCTGAGTGCAAATATTGTATTATTTTTGGTATCAACTCTCGCGACAATCCTGGTAGAATTTATCTCATAATAGACCAAGAGCGAATACGATCCAAACTTCCGTCTGCAATTCTTATGTGTGGTGATTCCTCGAAATATCTGTAATGTTTTATTCTTCTGAAAGGTGATCGTGCCTACTTCAAATGTATCACCGGAAATTGAGATTATCGCAATCCGTGGGCGTTCCGCCGCCCGTGTCGAGCGGTTCTGCCTGTCAACGCGGGCTGTTCCTACTTTCCTCGCTAGATGCCATGACTACTGCTCGGAAAGATTTCACCGATTCTTTCTTTTCTTTTCTCCCTTTCAGCAAGGGAGAACTGCAGAACGGTACGCAAAGAATGAGTTTGTTCAGAATATCTTCTTTAAGATAATATAAACGTTCTCGCTGTTATTAGGTGTTTTATACTTTCATTGTATTATAATGTAGTTTGCGCGTACGTAAAACACTCTCAAAATGCCAAAATAATTAATTCTTTCGAACTTGAAATTGCTACCTGTCGATCACAACGGAATGAATTCTAATATTCATTATCTTCGCGCACTCACGGTCTGACCCGACTTTCACGAGGCATGACGAACGCCTGCATCTTTGAAGAACGAAGCTTCGCTGACGTCACGAGACGAATTAACACACCGTTTTGAAAACGTCGATTGTGGCGGTTCAACCACTGGTACTTAGCTCAGAATCTGAGTTGAGTAAATAGTTTTGCTGTGGCCCGAAGCAACGAATGTTTTAAATATAGAAAGGATTTTTTCTGTACTTTGCGTAAGGGAATGACTCATTCCCTTCATTCCATGGAATGCACGCCACTGTCAGTACTGTATTGAAAATGAACGGTGTGCCATTGACTGATGTTAAAGTAACAAATTTTTAGGTCTATCAATTCAGTCAAACCTCAAATGGAAAGTCCACTTAAATGAATCGAACACAAAATTAAGTTCATTATGTTACGCGTTCAGAATTCTTTCAAATTCCGCCAGCCTTCAGACTGCTCGTTGTGTATATTTTGCGAATGTTCATTCCCGCTTGTAATATGGCATAATAGTCTGGGGAAACACATCTTATAGCTCCCAGACTTTCGGATTACAAAAAAGAATTGTACGAATAATAAGAAAATCCCACCCACGTGATTCTTGTAAGTCTCTATTAATCTAGGAATTTTACCATTACCCCGTCTCCTGATTTACGAATCAGTAGTTTTTGTCAAAAATGACTTACTTAAGGGCGGGAATATATTTTCAGCAAACGCCGATGTCTATAAGTATAACACACGACGTTGTAATCATTTTCATCAGGTGGCAGTATCAACCGCTTACTACTAAAAATTCACATACAAATCATGTACATTACTCTAGAACACTTTGCCAGATGACATTAAACGATTAAATTCGATAGAAAAGTTTAAGTCCCAAGTGAAATCTTTTCTATTGCATAACTGTTTCTATACAATTCGAGACTATACTGAGCATCAAAAGGGAAGTAACATTAATTTTATAAATGATAGTTAATGTAATTATTTATCATTTGGACTGTACAATTCTAAAGAACCTGTAACAAGTATTGTACCACAGGTTCTAGGTTGATGGCCCCCATCTCGATGAGGTTTTTCGTCCAGTTTCCCAGATTCTTTGAGCAAATGCTGAGATGGTCCCTTGTTTTGCTTCTGGACATAAAAGTAACTTCATTATTTGTGCACGTCTTCTGAATTTCAGTGGGAAATATAGTTATTGAAATTATTGTTTTTCATATTGTCGCGGCAAAATGTATTATTCTTTCGTGAAGAACATGATGAGGGTTAAGGGCACAAATTCATAGCTAATTTACCTTTGAAAATATATTTTTTTAAATAGGAGCGAATATTTTTGTCAACAAACCTTGAAAGAACCGCTCTTTTTTCTGTATTCAAAATTCGAGTAGAATATGTTTTTTTATAGAGATCACAGTGCTTGTTAAAAATGTCTGTTATGATACCATTAAACATATTTACTTTCGAGTATAATGAGTATTGTCGGTAAACCTCGTGCCAAGGTGCACGCTCATTGTCGACTTGAAAAGCTGTATGATCAATATTTTTGTAATGACGATAATGGATTGTTTTATTTTTGTAATTAGTGCACTTAGCCGAGTATACAACAAAGAGTAAGTCATGGTTTGAAATACCCGGAACAAGAAACTGTTCATAGAGTAATACTTTAGAAATATCTGAGACAATCTAGTGATCAATCCACGATTCCGTTTTAAATGAGCTATGAGTAGGATTCAATTTCAATATTTGCAGATTGTATGAATTGAAGGTATGAATAAAATTAATGGCAGATTTTGTGATAGGATTTCTTAAGTCACAATTAAAACCTCCCATTATAATAATATCTTGATACTTATCTGTGAGTTCTGAAAGTGAATCCTCTAATTCTAACAACATTCCCGTATTTGGAGGCCAATACACAACCCCGACAAGTAAATGTTTTGTGCCAGTCATCATATTAACAAACATACATTCCAAGCTCGGTGAGTTTGTAGTAGATGTTTTGGTTATTTTGCAAATTATATCATCACGAACAAACATAGCAACACTCCTACCGGATTTCTCTTTAAAATTAACTTTTATCATATTCCTCTCATTTCGTAAGAGTTTATATTTAGGGATCGCAATAATATCAGAGGATGCGTTAGATTTCAACCAAGTTTCACTAATTAATAATACGTGTGTGCTAGCTTCAGAAAGAATATGAACAATTTCTGAGTGATGTTACTTTAAAGATTGGGCGTTAATGTGAAAGACAGACAAGCCCCGAGGAAATTGCGAAATGGACGCGTTGAGACCTGAGAGTGTAGCAGGGCTACGAAGGGTAGGTATAGAGATTAACGCCGCACTGGGGCCAATGCCACTGGCAGGAATGTCGAGGGGCGCGGTTTCCGGCAAGACTTCGTCATCTACAGGTTGCCAAATTTCTGACATAGTATTTGAAAGCGTGTACTTCACAGGCAGAAAGAAAATAAAAATAATATAAAATAAAAGTAAAAATTAAATATTAATAATAATAATTTAAATGTAAGAGAACATTTTATAAACAAATTTTAAGGTTGCGCGCCATTTACAGGTAGCGAGTGAACTTCACACATTCTGGTGATGCGTCTTTTCTCTTGTGCGGTATTTACATATATTGCACCGTGAAAAGACCATACATTTTTGAGGTGAAAATTTGCAATACATTTTCTCGGTATTTCTAACTTACGTGCTGTTAAATCTTCCCTGATTACTGTTCCACTACCTACAAATTTTCTTTATTTTTGAAATATTTCCGCCCTTTATCTATAAGAAAATAATTTTACTATAATAGGGCGACACATGCCATCAGCCCTAGGACCTACACTATGGCTCTTATCAATGTCTTCCAGAGTAAGTCTAACACCACTGTTCCTTTCCACCTCTATCACTTTAGTATCAGTGTGGAGGGTACCCAAAGATCGCAAAAGAAATGACTATATACGACAGGAACTAAATATCACGGGTATCCGCGACAAAATGGGAAGATTGAGAGTTAATTGGTTGGAAATCTCGAAACAATGGAGGATTACCGCATCCCAAAAGAACAGAGCTGCAGACCTCTAGGAAGAAAAATGCCCAAGGAAACGCTGGAGTGATCAATTTTAAGCCAGTGACTCATGTCCTTGCATGTGTGGTAGTGTAATGCATGCGTGTGTGTAAGTATGGGCTCACCCATACTTCCTATCCTCAGATAGAAAATGGAAGGAAATATCTTGCGCGGTCCGTGCCCCGTTTGTTAAGGTAGTGCCCCGGCATTCTCCTGGTGTTCATGGGAGACACCACGGAAAACTACTGATCAGAGCAGCCACTAGAATTAACGTTGAGTCAGCGGCTAAATCCGACCTAGCTAATGTCGAAAATCCTGCCACCGTCAGGATTCGAACCCTAGGACCTCCCAGCCAGAGCAATGCAACTGTAATTGCATCAGTTGTTATCCTGAGCCATCGCAAGTGGTCTAAAGCTTTAGGTATTTTGCGAAGTTTAGTGGATGTATAGTCCTCGTGCAGTTCGATCTAGTAGATGCAGCTTGTGCTCAAGTTTTTTCAATGCAAAATTTGTCGCATTCTTACACAATGTTCACTCATTAGCACAACTTTCTCAGTATCGATTGTCCCGTTGTTCGGCCGCGCGCTTCATTTCTTTCTATCAAATGTTTCAACAACGCTCACGGGACCTTTATTCGCAAGTCTACGTAGTAAAAGCTTAGGGAATTCGGAGCTCAAGAAGACGTGCGCGAATTGTATTGTTTACTTCTTTGTGGATAGATAAATAAACTGAGGTCCCGGATTCGTCATGTAGGCGTCGGCTTCTTACGTTCGCTGGGAGAAGCTGACTGTTTCCGTCCTTAAACGGAGCTTGGCTTGCAAATTCCTGCGCTGAGTCACCTGGCACCACTTGCGTCGATTGGCACGTGGCGTTCGCGGCTCTGACGGCGGGGCGGTGGCGGCGGCGAGGTGGGCTCCTTGAAGCTTCTCCCTCGCCAGTCGTCGCTTGCCCGTGGTCGCCACCGAACGTGTCGCCGGAAGCCAACGCAGGACACGTGAGCAAGTAGGTGCAGCGCGATGGAACTAGCTGAGGCAGTGGCTGTTAGGAGGCGAGACGCCACCCCTGCCGCCCCCGCTGCCGCCGCAGCCAACGCCCCCGCCGCAGCCAACGTCCCCGCCGCAGCCAACGCCTCCGCCGCAGCTGCAGACGTTGCCGTCCCCGCTCCCACAGGCGCAGCTGCAATTCTCGCCGACCCCCAGAGGCCGAGCCCCATGAAGCGCGTGATGGGGCCCTTGTGTACCACGTATGCGGTGTACACGTTAATCGCATACGTGATTACCTTTGTCATCGTCGTGCTCAACTACCGAGAGCAACTGGCGCTGGAGGCCTTGCAGAAGGAGCAGCTGTTCAACGCTTCTGCAGCTGCGGGTTCTACCTTCAACACTTCCATCTCTGAATGGGGATCTGCTACTTACTTGGACGCTAATTCGACTGCGAACACCTTCGAGGACCTACGTAATTACTCTTCTCCCAACGGTACTCGAGTGGATGGTGACGATACATCTTTGTTTTCTGACACCATCAATCGCATTCTATTTAACTATTCTTCTGTGGACGAACCCGCTTCTGTTTTGGATTCTTATAATAACAGTATTAAATCGAGAAAACCTCATACCCCAGTGCTTTTTTTCTTCGCCCAAATCGAGTACAGATGGAGGAGACCTCTCTACTGGAGACGTAGATGTGTCTGCTCACAAGGAGGGTGTCCCTAATGGCATACTTGCTGCGGGTACCAACGACAGTGACATAGCTTTGGAATCTCTTCACAAAACCAAGCGACCATTGCTTCCTATAAAATGGCGCAACGAACGGATGGTATAGATGAGGAAGAGCGACCCCTGAATTTATCGGGTATCAAAGATTTGAGAACTGAGCCAATAGTTCCTTCTCCGATGAATTCCTCTGTGAGCGCTACAAATACACCCGTGATTTCTAGTTCTTCGAAAGATTCTTCCTCTTCTTTTTATGTAGGAGATGGCTTTGGTGATGATATCATTGGTGAGGATATTGTTGGTGGTCATATTGTTAATTCCTCTACGTCCTCCTCGGATTCTGCTCTAACTCCCGCTAAGGAAGATGACTCTCTCCACTCTGAAGAATTTACGGTGACGACCACCTCTGTTATAAATGGTTCAAGTGATGACATTGTTCCATTGGCAAGAAAAATTCTACCTAACTACTTTCCATTCGACGCCAGTACTCTTGAAATGAATGAAACTAAACCTCTCGGGACTGTTGATGAAACAACAATTAATAATTCTACTTTCAACGATTCTATTTTTCGATTAGAATCTGCTGCTGACTTTGTGGCTTTGTCTGCTGATACCATCAATGAAGCTGTCAATTACTCTCCATCAAATGCTAGTTCTGTAATGAATGCATCTGTCAATGATTCTACTGACATGAACAAAGCCCTTCTGAGAAATTATTCATCATTTGCTTCTGCTTCTGCAGAGGATGCATTAAATGGTCATGCTGCGTCAGCCGTGAAAACAATCGATGGAATCCCATTTAATAAGTCTACTGGCAACACATTTGGATCGGGAGTAACTACTGATTTAGTTGCTCCATACAGTGACTCCATTCATAATCCACAGAATTATTCACCACCTATTGCTCCTGCATTGGATAGTATCAGTGGTGTAGCTGGACCTCTGAACACCATCTATGGCGCCGTATCTAATTACTCTATCGATAAACTCTCTGATGAACTGAGAACCCGTCATAGCACTATTGCTTTGTCAGATGTTATTAACGTTTCAGTAAATTATTCTTCTCCAAATAACACTGCTGGTGGGAAAGATATGGCTGTTGAAACTGTTGAAGGTTATCCTGGCACTGAAGATGGCACCGTACTTAATAATTCATCCATCACTCATGAAGTGCTTGCTTCTGCTGATGCCGTTACATCGCTTCCTGCTTCAATGGGAGAGGAACTGACAAAGGGCCATGCTCCTACAGTTGCTGCAACCGCTGGTTTCAGCAAGAATGTTTCATCAGATAACACAGCAACCAACTCTAATTTTGAAAGAAAGTACTATGAAAGTAAGTGAAAAGGTGAACAAAAACTAATTCCAATCGACCTGCATGCAATTTTTTAAATTTCCTTGCTTTTTAAATACATTTTCTTATTTTTTCTTTTAATTATATCTTCAAACACTATACAAAAGGACGATAAATTCAGGTGGCTCAATGTTATATTCCAGGTCTTTCCCTCTCTGTCTCTCACGTGACCTGTTGTTTCTTCCTTTCCGTGTCCAAAAGCAATCACTCGACACTCCCACCTGAGAAATGGGAGGGGCGTACGCGAAGGTGATCAGGCAAAGGTGGCACGGGCGTATCGTAAATCTAATTCCAGACCATTTTCCAGACTAAATCCAGGCTAATTTCATACTCATAATTGATTATAAATGTTAAGCGATTGTCTAAATCGATTGTTATTTGGTCGATAATTTCAGGGCGCGGCAACTGCTATGGTCATTAATCCCGTAGTCCTTGAATGAGTGGACCAGGACGTGTTGGTATTTCTCCCCCGCTGGATGGTGAGATCAGGTGCCGACCTACTCATGGGCTCTCGGGGGATTCCCTCTCCAGGTATCTCCCCAGTAGACCACCACCTCTTTCGGGACGAGCTCTAAGGTTCCCACTGTTTTTTGACGTGCGTGGTGTTTTAGCTACGTTTTAGTTAGGTGTGTGTTAAACGGCAGAGGTTGGTACAAGGGTAAGGAAAGAATGATTGCGGGGTGTCCGTGGGTCGCTTTTTAGGGTACTCCCCTGATATTCGCTTGGTATTGACCGGAGATAGCACGAAAACATATCGATCAGAGCAGCCGGTCGCCAGAATTGACATCTAGGCAGCGACTGAATGAGACCTAGCTACAGAGCTGGTATCCAGATGATTGTTTTATTTTTCTTAACATTAAAGTAAATGTTCCCTGCGAGTAGGTCTTCCATCGTGATTGCAATTTTCATCTAGATTTCCAGAGGTCCTCAAAGCGCATGATGAGATGGAGCTTTGTTTTCTCTGGGCATTGTTTTTAAGTTCACTTCTCCTCGAACGATACAAGTTGCTATTTTGACGTAAAGAAGTGTTTCAGACTATTCCATTTCAGAACAATGAATCAATAAATGTAACTTCATTATTTGTGCACGTCTTCTGAATTTCAGTGGGAAATATAGTTTATTCAAATTATCGTTTTTCATATTATCGCGGCAAAAAGTATTATTCTTTCATGAAGAACATGAGGGTTCAGGGTAGGAATTTATAGCTAATTTACCTTTGAAAATATATTTTATTATAGAGGAGCGAATATTTTTGTCAACAAAACTCGAAAAAAATCTCTTTTTTCTGTATTCAAAATTCGACTAGAATATGGTTTAGGATAGAGACCACAGAATTATGAAAACGTGCACAAAATTCACTTCTCCCCATAGCTCGTCATACGCAGTTTTTAACTGTTTTTGACGTAAATAAATAAATAAATAAAGGTAGGCCATTGCATGTCAACAATTCTTAAACTTTCTGGCTGAGGCCCCCCTGTACCGTATTCGTAAACGTAAAATATTAATACACGGAACACAAGGGATTTAAGGTCAACAATTCGTAAACTAGCTTGCGGAGCCCCCCTATATCGGGGATTTATGAACGTGAAATAATAATAATATACGGACACCAAGGTTCGTTAAGTGGATGCAGAACGCTCAGTATTGGATTAAATTTTGACAATGAGCCTCAACAGAAAGGAGCGTCTAAAGATGCCCCCCCCCCCGGTATGGGCGAACTCCGCAGAAAGGTCTTAGGTACAAAGCCAGGTAGTCAAAAAGAAATGGTCGAACTGCGCAGAAGTAGGGGATTAGCCGCCCATCACGGAAACTCCCCAGAAAGCTCGCAGGTACAAAGGAGAAATGGTCAAACTGACCAGAAATAAGAGATATCAGGGAAACTTTCGATGTCTACACGGGGAAACAGGAAAGCAATACTATTTCATATTTCTATATAAAAGGACCATTTACATCATGGTCTTTCGTAGGGATCCTCTTCAGCGCATTGCTTACCGTTTGTCTTGGTATCTTGCTTTTGCCGTTGTGATGTGAGAAATTTCACTTCGAAAAAACAGATCACTTAAAAAGATTTTTTGCTTTGCAAGATTAGGATACGCATGCCACCGCACTCCGTTAATCGTCGCCGTCCGTATCTCTATAAAAATTGATAGTCATCTGCACGAGAAGTTTCTTGCCGCGCCTGGCTGTAAAGGAATCCATTTCCTTTTATTCTTCTCGATGCTCACAGGAAGAGAACGAAAAGACTCAGTGCCGGTCCTGCTTGCGGTGTCAGAAACATTTACCTGGTATGGAGATTATTTTCTGCGAGTTCGGCTTCGAAAAGTGAAAGGATAAGGCGGAGTTCCGCACCGTTACTGAAGAAGAGATTATTTCTGCGGAGTTAGACCATGCCCGCCCCCCCCCTCTGTCGCCTTGATCGCTCCTCCCGCGAGCACGAAGCGGCTGCTCCCCCCCCGGCCACGCTGCCAGCCCCTCTCTTCCTCTTTGTTCTCCTTCTTCGCACCTTCATTTTACTTTTCTTTTTATCCTTCTTCGCCAGTTAAATTATTAGTCGATTTTAAGTGACATTATAATTGCACAGGTTGCTAATAATGTAGAACCACGGTAAAAAAATGTTACACCGTGGTATCAACGTAAAGCTGGTTGTCTAATTTTGTACTGACAAAAGGTATTCAGGAACCAACCAGTGCTGGAACAGTGTCCATGTATTACACATATAATAACACGATGTTTGCGTAGACACGAGTCCTGCAGTCGCCTCTGTGTTTGTAGGTGATCGTCTGCATCAATCAACCTCGTCCCTGACGTTGCTAGCAGTGATGGTCATGTAGACGAGGACGCTGTTCCTCCACCATTGTGTGCCAGCGAAGAGGCCGATCCCTGTCGCCCCTCAGCACCAGCAAAGCGATTGCCTCCACTGTGCCCTCACCCGCGAAGCGGCCGTCTCCACTGTCGCCATTCCAGTCCCCACTGACAGCGAAGCGGCCGTCTCCACTGTCGCCCCGCCACCCCTTCGGGCAAGGTGGCAGTGCTCCCGTCCGCACCGGCCCCACTGCCCTCCCAGCCAATCAACCAGTCACAGGTGTAGGGAGCGTGGAGTCTGGGCCCAGCACAGCACATTTCAGGTGTTAATTCCTTACTTATTTACAAATATTAGTGGTCTGTATTTGACATTTTTAAAGGGCTATATGCCATATTTTAATGTCCATACTCAAGGCAACAACCACCTCATCATTTTACTCTGGGGGCAAGGCAAATTAAACTAAAAGCCGATCGAAATTCGAGTCATTTTTGGTTTCATTTTTAAATTGTTTCATTTTTAAAACAAAGTTTATTACTGTTGGTTTTTCGAGTGAGTTTACTGTCTAATGACATAAAAACAGTTTTTCTGAAAAATATTGCACTTGTTTATTCATAGAAGGTAATAATTTTTTGTTAAGTAAATGGGGAATGTTAATGATATTGTTAATTAAAAATGAAATGTTAAATGAAAAGTTTAATTGTATATTAATATACCAATGCCAAAAGTCTGATATAAACTTAAATGCCAATAACTGAATATGCCTGCAGTATATACATTGTTTGAAGGTCAATTACCATTGTAGGTTACTTTATCGTCAATATAAAAGTGTAGCTCTGACCACTTTTTAAATGCTTTTGAGTTACTACATCACTAAGTACATTCATTTGATTAGTGTAATCGTTTTATTCCTGAAATTATGTGTATGAAATTATCATTTACTTTATTTTATTAATTAAATTACAGTAGAGTGCAAATGTACAGGAAATTTTCATCACAGAATCTTATATTTCTTGTTCCTACAAACATTACCTATTAAATATAAAAGTGAGTGAGTTTAAAAACAGATTTAAACTAATAATAGAAAAAAAAATTGAGTACACAAATTTAACAGACTTAACTTCAACTTGTTTTATCTCAAAACATAGTTTTTGGACATTGTATGTTTCACTTGTGTACCAATGCAATATATTTTTGCCCATGCAATATAGTTTGCACACTTGAAATTAGAGTGATGTGGATAGGTTAACACTGAGAAATTCTAGTGATACAAGAGTATTCTTACAGATTGTAAAATAATGCTCATGTTTTGAGTAGATAATGTAATAATTTATATTTGTGATAGTACTGAGCATGTTTATTTGCAAACTGAGGACAATAAATACACAAATTACCATTTGTATACTTTGCCATTAACTTACTCTAAATGAGATTGTTCACTACATTTGAGAAAATACCTAATGGTTCTTTCCAAATTTTGCAACTGCTTTCAACATATCAAGAAATATTTGAACAAAAATTTGTTAATATTATAAATGCAATAACTTGTAAAAGAACTTTTCTGTTGGCAATTTTAGAAACCTGTACATGTATAGTCTAAATTATGGATTGTTTGTATTGGAAATATGTTTCTTGAAGCTGTAGTTGGAAATTGAATTTTTATAAAATGTTTAAAAATGTTTATTAAAAATAAACAAATATTTTGCCAACGTAACAAAAATAATTTTTGTTTACATTTATCCACCCCTCCCATCCTTTACGTCATAATGATAATATCATCATTTTTAATCACATATGATACTTTCTATGTAATTTGTTATATGAAGAATGGATTTGGATTACTAATTTGAAAACAAATCGCATCAATATGCCACGGTTTATAAGAGATTGGTTTTAATATTTTCCACAAGATTTTGTCAGCATGACTTGCCACGAGCATCAGGCAACATTTTATTATTTATTAATAATATTTGTTATATAATTTTCTTAGTCGTAATTTAATAATTAAGACTAAGATATCCAAACCACATCAGGGAGAAGGGTTTCACTCTATAAGCAAAAACATGTACCATACAGACTTTTAATTCAGGCAAAACATCTTTATTTTATAACGATAACCGTTGGCCTGAAATTGGAGAATGTACTCTCAAGACGAAAAAATTTCAGAATGTGTTTAAAAGATTTTTCTGGTATATCATCAAACATGGAATCAGCATTTCAATATGAAAATATACTATTTTTTGAAATATCACATTTATTACAGATATAATAAATTTAGAACTAATGTAGTGAAGGCTGAACATTTAATCTACTGCTCTTGAATATACATTGCAATAAAAACATTTCCACCATATCTCAAATTATGTGCCTTTTAAAAGACATTGTGAAAACATTAGAGTGTGTACAGTAGCAAAGCTATCTAATAGCAATATGTATTCTTTGCTAGTAGCAAAGTGTGCAAAATAAAATAAACACATGATTTTATACAATTTTATACCAATAAATGTCAAAGATAAAATCTATAAACTTTAGTCTGATGAGGTGAGAAATATAATTTTGATGACATTTTAACTTCCAAACAAATAAATGATAAGTAAGAGAGGATTAAAAAAATGTTTGGCCATGTCTCTTTATCTATTCACTCCACAAATTAGAAATACAATCTAGAAAATATTGTGGATTTATTGGACCCCTATTATTGATATTATGACCTTCATCAGTGAATTGTTCCATAGCTTTTTATAATGGAGTCACCACAAAACAAGAAAATAAAACTGAATTAGAAGAGATGAAATGCCACAATATAGGGCTGCAGAGTAAAGGAACTGGATTAAAAAAATGAAAGTAGATCCAATTGTTCTAATCTCTAATAATGTGTCAATATTCTCAGCCATTACATACCTTGATACCAACAAGTGTTTAATTATGTTGCAAATGTTTGATGTGTATTTGAGTTTGACAAATGCCCTGATGAAGTAGGGGAAAGTGGGAACAGTGAGACATGAAAATTGGATAACAAATTAGACACTAAAAAAAATAGTTCTCCTCAATTTTTTTGTGCAATACATGGCATACATAATGTCTGACAACATTAACTGATTTGCCATTCAGTCATTGCCAATGTATAAAACATTGAAAATGAAATTGTCTCACTAAAACTTGAGAATCTTATAACAGGACCAAGGAGACGGCACTAGAAACAATGAAACATTGTGAATCTTAGCAAACATCATAAGAAGCAAAATCTACAGGAAATGAAATAGCAGATTGTTGTCCTCATGTCTTCAGGGTTAGGCAAAAGCATTTTATCCATTCCTTGTCAATGAAAGGGATGTCAGGAACAACAAGCATAACTAATTATATAGCTTCATCTTTTCATTTGAAACATTACTTTATGTTCAAGGGACTCATTTACAAACAGAATTTTCAATACGTAATATATTTTCTTTTTTGTCTTGAACTCTGCTAAAACATAGTCACCTATGATTGATGATCTCTCTGTGTTTTCGACATCATCAAATCAGATTCAGGAACTTAATGGGGCAGATCATAATCATCTGATGAATCTTGCAAAATCACTTCACTGTCATCACCTTCATTGTCTTCTTGGAACAAAGGGTTTTTTGTTTAGATTGTTTCATGTCCTTAGGTTTTCTCTTAGCTTCAGATCATTCTTTTTGGGATTCTGTCACAATCATTTTTCTTCTCTCTATGCCATCGCTGATTGCCAGTTTTCTTTGTATTAGTCTTAGCGAAACTTTCCATTACTACTTCTGGAGAGACATCTGTAGATTTAATTTGTGAATCTGGTTGGCTGGCATCTGTAGGTGTATGTATTGCTCTTGTTTGAACTTGGACTGATTGCTCCTGATCAGTTTCAGAGAGAAGAATTTCATTAGGTGAAACCTGTAGCTCAGACTGTTGTTGAAAGGTCTATCAGTGAAGATGATAGAAGGAAATCCTCTTCATGGTGGTCAATTGGAAATATGCTTGTTTGCAATCTTAGATTAATCAATCAGACATTATATATTTTAAAATTACATTTTATAATTTATAAATACTGGAAACCTGGTTTAAGAAACAAATTACAAATAATCTATATACAAAATATATATTAATTGGTAACAATGAGACTGTCTTAGTGTTCCTCCATTATCTGTCTTTCTGTTCCCAAATACAGGTCTAATTTCTGACTGTCTTTCTGTTCCCAAATACAGGTCTAACTTCAAGCTAACTTTGTCCATTTATAATGGGTCATAATCTTCAAATCCAAATCATTAGGTATCTTGTTGAAATTACAAACTTATAGGAGTTCATTTGCCAGTTCAGATCTAAATTGTAAATAGTTCATCCAATTCTTTTAATGTTAGTTTTCTTGGTACATTATATAGCACTATCAATGATAACACTATCAACTAAATAATAAAAAGTTCTCATCCACTATCTTCTTGACTTCCAACCAATGCTGTGTTGAGTAACTGTAACATGTACTGGTCAAATTTACCATCCCCACTCATAAATTATTGAATGTTGCTATTGATTCTGGACAGGAAATAATTCTTTTCAACCTTTTCATTACTATGTAACACATTTGTAATTTGGCAAGGATCATACATTGTGGGAGCTACATATACAGACTTTTTGCTTCCATCCATTTACTAACTGATATGTTTCCTGACTGGGCAAAATCGCTTTCTGAATGGTGAAGTTCTTTATTGCATTTTAGGTATGCTTTTGGAAAATATTTCCTTGTTTGTCCAACAGTTCCATAAGCAAAAATTCCTTTTGCAACTAACCATCTCAAAAGAGGCCAAGAAGTGAAAAAATTGTCAAAAAACATACAATGTGCCAAGTGCTTGAACATTTTTGTGATTTTTAATACATTTTCTCCTCAGCCCAATCCAGAATTTCCATCTATTTCACTTATGTAATTGTCAAAGGAAATCATAAAACTAGAAACAGCTCATGCTGCTTCCCATATTTTGAACCATGTTTTATGGTTTCATTGGCATGCACTACAGTTTCATTGAACTTCTGCTTTTGAATTGAACCATGCTCTTGTCAATTGATATGTAACATGAAGTATTAATATATGTGTATACTTGTCATACAGGAAGGTGATCAGAGGCCTAATTTTAAACAATTTATCACATTATGGGCTACCTCTGGCAGGAACATTGTTATTATCATTGAAGTGCAAGTACCTAATTAATTTTTAAAAACCTTTTGACTGTCATTATGTCAGCAATTCTACTAACTTAAATTTTGGAATCACTTGACCAGTATAGCCTCATGCTGGGCAAATGATGAAATCCCATTATAATAAGCATTCCTATAAACACTTATTCTTTAATACTTGCATTAACATTTTGACCTAATCGATCACCTTCATAAAGATTGTTTTGATCTACAATATTGTTGGACAGAAGAAAGAGAAAATTTGAAGTGACTTTTATTATTTATGTCTGTCTTACAACCATGATTTTTATCCATAAAATGTGGATATTGAAATCATCTGGCAGTTTTACCAATTTTGTCCACTCATATTGTTAATCTACTGCCATGGAGATATCATCTTCCTATTCTGATGATGATTCTGCAGTAACTGAATACACTGAAGGGTTAACTAAATCTTAAGAAAATTTATGATGGATTGATGGAGCATTGCTTAAATCATTCACTGAATCATCTGATGGAAAGTCATCTTCAGAATCAGAACAAGTTAAGGATGTTGTGGAAGCAGAACAATATTCATTAGTTGCAGAATTATTTGATTCTTGCAATGTGATTTATCTGGCGTGAGAAAAAATATTGTCCTCAGCATCATCATCCCCACCATCTTCAGATTATAAACTTGCTCTTCCAAAATGCCAATAAGGATATCTTCTATATCTTTTGCTGATGGAAAAGATATTCTAAAAAAAACAACACAAAACTGGTTTATTTCCAGGATATTATATAATGGAAAATAAGAATATTCATATTTGTTAGTGTAAATGTATGTGTAGAATGAGTACATTGATGTTTCTCATTAAAAATGTTTATTATGAGATACATTGGTATTATAACTATACATAATTTTCGAAGATTTTGTAATCTAATTGTCCTTGTGTAGCATAACATAATATCTTCATGAAAGAATGTTACAGCAGTGTCGTGCACATTTGTACAAGAAGCACAACCAAAAAACTGATAGAAAAAGTGGTCTAATAATGTACCAAAGACTGTAAAGAGTTAATAACAAAATATACAGGAAAGATATTAATGTGAAACTGGTATTAAAATTCAGAAGAACTGTGACATAAATTTAATTTATGTAAGTATCAAGTTCTCTAGAAATTGGGGTTCGAAAATATTTGATTTTGACCTTTATTTCTTTTGCAGTCACATATGTGTGCCCATAAAAATTGTGTATTATATATTTTGGAGGGAAGTGCTTCTGTGCATGTTTTTTTCAACTCCAAGGTCCCTGCCCTAAACCGAATACAAGTTGAATTATAAAGACTGGTGGAAAGAGATTATGGCTATTGTTAATCATCATGCCCTTTGTGAAGGAATCAGTTAAATGCCATGAAAACATGGAGAACAATAATTTAAATAACTACATTCCACACTTAATTCTAGAAAACATACATGGATTGTGAAGTTACATTTATGTTCAGAAACAAACTAAGAGACCATTCTCTCGAATGATCAGAGGAAACTAAACAAAAACCTGATCCAGATGAGGGACATTGACCCAGAGGCTGAGGTACAAGACTTGTACAGGCTTATTTAATCTTTTAAAATTATACAGTCCAAAAGACAACTAATACATAAATATCATTGTAAAAGTAAATATTCTGTTCCTTTTTTGTTCATATAGTCTCTAATTATGCAGCAGAAGAAAGAGTTATGCAGCAACTGCACAATATTGAACAACACCTGAATGCAAGAACTGAATGCAACAAAAAAATAATATCTTATTGTATCCTACATTGAATCTTCTTATTTTATAAGATGAATTAGGTAAAATTAAATTATTTTTTCTCTTATGGGCGATCTTTCTTTCAGATCTAATTTTATTGTAAGATGAGTCACATTAAAACAAATGTTAGTTTGAATGATTTAATCTTGAATGTACATTCTTGTATGAAATTGTAAAAATGTGGTGAATCAGTTACAACTTTCTATATATTTAATAAAGGATATAAAATATGTATAAAAAAATTTCAATATAATAAATGTCCCAAGATATTTACCATCTAAAAACCAATAAAGATATAAATCTAGAAACTTGTGATGCTAATATAAAGAAATTTGATCAATACAGCATTATTACCTATCTTTTACTGAGACAAAATATATTTTTTGTGAAAAGTATATGTTAAGTTGGGCTGGTAGTATACAGACAAAATT
>JAHLJT010007389.1:0-22326 GCA_031308135.1 Acheta domesticus
TCTTGTAGAAAAAGAATCATTAGCCGACGTTTCCAAACTCGATGAATCCCCGAATACCTGTGGTGACGTGGCGACGACTACCACTCGCATCGTCCTTCAGGCATCTTCGTTGCAGCACCCGCCATCTTCTTCTTACACTGCGCTCATCCCTTACTTAAAATTTCCTAATTATTTACATGGCGCATTGTGTGTCTTAACAAACTAATTCTTGCATGCATCTTCACGCGTGTCCGTTATGAAAATGAATTATGCATATTCTTGCACATTAATGTTTAAATACGATATTATTAACAACCTTCATGTTACTATTTTTATCTTATACGCGTGCAATTACAGCGCACACTGTCTTGCCGCGATAAACTATTTTGTTTTGTCTTCGCAAATCATAAGTTTAACATGGAAAAATAATTTATACTACTAAAAATTCTTCAGTCAGCACGACGAAATTACCGTTCGTTTAAAACTATCGCGCGCTCTTACCAAAGTTTCCTATCTCCTTTTATCCGTAATAAAACTCACTTTCCTAATTAATTAATTATATCAAACCCCGAAAATTATTAAGTATTCACCGAAAACTTCTGCCCTGCGTAACATCGCGTCGCTTGCTTCACCCTTCTCCACCACAACAGCAAAACAAACCCTCTTCTTTTTCCATTGTTGTCTGGCCGCTATATCCCTTTTGCAAAACGCAAATGACCGTCGATCTCTTCATAACAATTTTTCCATATGTTTTAAATACATTCTGGCCATTATCTAAACTGTTATATTGTCAAAAAAAATTCATTAAATTGTTCTTTCATTCCCGTAATTCCCAATTAGTCCTGGAACGCTTCCTTTCAATAATATTTATATTTCTTCCTCAGTAATAACATTGCCTGAGATTACGGACTGCTTCACTTTCGTGTAGGTAAATGACTTATGCTGATGGTAATGCTGTAGGTAAACCCTTTTGGCTGAAGTCTAGTGTACGGTGCAACCTAAGGAAGTCGTTCAAACCGGCCCTTCGCGCCGCTCCGGGGAGGGGAAAAGCCACGGGGGAGGGGACGAGCGGTATTTGGGGATTATGAGGGGAACCATTCGGCAGGGAGGGGTGGGGAGCAATACGCATAACTTATTACATACTTATAAAAAGCCAAGTGTGGGTGGTTTCGCCGGCGAGGCTGCCGCGATTTAAATATATTATATATTTAAGCGATTATATATATTTAGGCGATTTAAATAAATTATAATAAATACACTATTGAAATAATTTTAATGGTTCGTAATTGGTCACGGACGTGACGTCATAAATTAGGGGAGGAAATTTCGTGTCTGAGTTTCATTCCGAAATACTGGTTAGAACATGGTGGGTGTGCAACTGATTTTCTGTGTTGAGGTAGCTGTTGTGTAGTTACGTTTCTTGCGTTCTTCAAATTCTTCGTGATTTGTGTTTTTGGGTGTCGAGTGTTTGTGCTACGATTGTGAGAATAAATGTGGCATTTTTTACGCGTTGCGCCGGAAAGGGTGTGTGGCTATAATTGAATGGGCGCAAGAACGTGGTTTGATTGCTGCAGGCTTTTCGTGTCCTTTATGTAAGTGTCCGATGAGGTTGGCCAAGCGAAAGTAATTGAGTGATGTTTTCGAGTGGAAGTGAAGCAAGAAAGAGGCCACTTCTCATGCGCGAAAGTGTTCAGTGCGGAAGGGTCATGGACGCGGGAAGCAGGTTGAGTGTGATTCAGGTATCAATTTTTGTCGTTCCTTGATGGCTCCTACCTTAAAAACCGCCTTCGGTAAGTTTTATTCATTTCTATCAGAGCGCGTGGCGTAATTTGAGGCAGGGCTTATGGGGACTCCTATCGTCCTCCTCCTCCTCCTCTGCCCCCTCCCGCCTCTTCCCCTTCCCAACCCCTTCCCCCTCCCCTCCCTTCCCCCCCTTCCCCCCCTCCGCCACATCGCTTCTCTGAGGGTGCACCGTACACCCTACTTTAACCTTCCTTTTAAACAAACAGTTCACTTACGCTACCATTCCCATTAATTTATATAATTATAAAGTAATTATTTGCCTTAGTCCATCATCATTTATTCACGCAATCCTTTAATAATTGCATTTTTAACATTTCCGACGTGGAAAAACGTAATAGCCTCATTCTCCATGTTTTTCTCGCATTCTCGTTAGTCAAAACCACAATTCTTTATTTATTGATAACATGGGTCTCCGTGATCGGATTCACGTGAAACCTACTCTAAAATGTTTCAAATTATGGGCGCTTTCGGGTTCTAACTCACTATATCGTCCCCCGTTAGTATTTCGAAACCACAAGATTAATTACTAATGCAATGCAGCTCGTTTCAACTATTTACTGCAACGCTGCTTCTTGACCCGTTTCGCCTTTGCGCACACCCTAACCAGTCCCATTGTAAACTTCTTACTGCAATTGGGGTATTTGGGAGTTGCAATCTTGTAAACTATTACAACTGAATAGGCTGGTAGTGGAAACCATTCTTCTATGCATTTTTTCAAAATTGTTGTATAACAGTCCTACATTTTTTGAGCTCTCGTGTCACTATATGCGCGAGAGTTGTAGATTAGACTATTTCATTAGCAGAGTGTATTGTGTCAAATCTGTGGTTGGATTTTCGATGCAAGTTGTTACATAACAAGGAAACTAACATTTCTTGTTATCGTATTTAACAATGCTAGTTGCCATAGAGATTACATTCCAACATATTAAATAATAGTTGAATGTAGAGTCACCGACACCGTAAGTATTTAAATGTGTGAAAAGTTCTAAATGTTATCCATAGCTTTGTTCGAGTCTCTGGCATAGGACATACTAATGAATCATAGTGGCTAAAAATACTAGGAAACAAAAACTTTTTTTCATACCTGCAGGATGAAAGTAGGTGATTTCAAAGGAAAAGATCACGCTGATTTCGAAAATTGTTATAAAAAGTTTCTATCACGCAAGATTCGAAAAGGTTCGAAACATATTTAGTATTTGAAATAAACAAAATCCTATACTAATTTCCACATTGTCACTCCGATTACTACAAAATTTTTTGAGCATGCTTCATATAGGTAAGAACAAGATAAAAATGGAATACGCACATTTGTGCAATAATTTTCAGACATTAAAATGATTTGTTGATATTCTTCACAACATTCGTAGAGCGAATGACAATGATTTGAGTTTTCCATACAACTACAACCTAAGGTTCGTTGTACAGCTGACCTAACACTGATGAGCAGCCCATGGTTTGTCCTGATCACAAACACAACAGCCAAATTATAATGAATACGCAAGTTTTGTGATTTAATATATATTTTTTCCTTTGAAGTTTGGGTGTAAATCTTCCACAAACGTTGCAGAAGATATCGGGTTGATTCGCACACTTTCAATGTGAAATGACGATTTGCATCTTACCGAACCGATTCAATTCTACAGATCAAGTGTCGAATTTCAGTTTATAAAAACCACAGAAATGTGATGTTTTAGGGTATTTGAGGCACACGCAAACCAGACACGAACTTCACGCGCACTGCGTGTTCAGTTCCGCATGACACCGACTGACTCAGAATCTGCCACCCCAACAGTTGGATACTTGCATATTTGCGATAAGGTAAGGGGCTAAAATAATTCCTTTCGATGACTGATGCGCAGGGGAAATATGATGGTGTACGTGATTTGTTTTCAAAACATTCACTAAGACCTACTCGTAATTGAGCGCAACTATCAGACGCGAGAATAAAGACGGCAATCTTCGAATACGGTAAAAATAACACAAAAGGCTAATTTTGTTGATAGGTCATGAAAGTGGCGTAGGTGAACTGAACAAATTTTTTAATTTTTAAAAAAGAGTTTATGCGTATTGATTCTACATATCTAATGGGTGCAGTTTAAATGTATTTGCATTATATCAAAATACGATATGATACGGTATAAACATACGGTATATTTAAAAACTGAACGTTTATATAGTGATATTCGTAAACTACGTATGAAATTGAGTCTGTCGTGCACTCTAACTTCTTGGTAGTAAAAATCTTGTTCCCTAGTGTAATGTTAAACTCCCGTTCAAAATTCCCAACAGCCAATGGTCTTGTATATTACCTCCATATGGGAAATGAACTGGTAAAATTGTAAATTCATTCTGTTGATCTTGACCTCGCATTAACGAACGAAACGAACTATTTATTTATGTTATATACTATTGTATAAAATATTATTGTCTTAAAATGTGAAAACTGTATTTTCCAAAAATATTATCAAATAGAATGGAAATGGAATTACAGACTGGCTATGATAAAGAGTTGGATATTGTTTTGAGTTATGTAAGGATATATGTACTATTATATAATCCTTCATATTGTTATTGAATCATAAACATTTTAAATAATAATTACCAGTTAAAAATATAATTATCGATTTTCCAAGCGAAACTTTTTCCCCCACCTCCGTACCATCATTGAAACTCTGTGCGATTGCCGCCGCGTCGAGCTCTGCCTTTGCTGGTCAGATCGGCTCGGAGCAAGAGAGCAGAGTTTATGACATCACAGAGCTTTGAGTTGGCAACCACAGCTCTAGACTTAGGACGACCTCTGGTGCCATTTGTGACTTTGCTAGTGAAATTGTGACATCTTGCAGTTCGTCGATCCGGCAGTGTATATTGTAGATCTCCTGTTATCTGGATTACAGCAAGAATTGGTACGACTACGGAACATAAATTGTAAATTGAACAATATATCTTGTATTTTCGGATCCTGCAATTCATGAATATGTTTTATTACAGCATAAATATATATATATATATATATATATATTATATATATATATATATATATATATATATATATATATATATATATAAGTTTTAACGGTATTGCAGAGTATGTACAGAGAAGTAAATTTCTGCGTCAAGTGCGGTGACGTAAGTACAACGCAAAAAATAAAATCGACAGTAGGGGTAAGACAGGGTTGTCCTCTTTCACCGCTGTTGTTTATCTTGTACATAAATGATTTATTGACATGGGTACAGGAAACCGACACATCTGCACCGGCAATTGATGGCCTGAAAATTCCCGGATTACTTTATGCGGACGATTTAGTTCTATGCTCGGAAACGATTGAGGGATTACAGACGAGTTTAAACATCCTAGAAAGATATAGTGTAGCATGGGGATTAAAAGTAAATATTCAAAAAACAAAAACTGTGGTCTTCAAGAATGGGTTTATTTGGGGTAACAAAGAGAAATGGTATTACGCACAGGAGGAACTCGACCGTGTTAAAACTTTTACTTATCTTGGTGCAAAATTCTCTATGAACGGGGGATGGAATAAACACATAGTTGCGGCTCATAGTAAAGGAAGAATTGCTCTCAAAGAAATCGGTTGCGTAATGCGTAGAGTACCGGAATTGCCCTTAAAGGTGTGCGACACAATGTTTAAATCACTAGTGCTCCCAGAAATGAATTACGGGGCGGAAATCTGGGGAGTGGATAGAATAGACAGATTAGAAAGCATCGAAACAGATTACTATAAATTAATTCTTGGAGTCTCTAGATTCGCAGCAAATGTCGGCGTCTTAAGAGAGGTAGGTAGTGTAGGAATTTGGAAAGATCTAAAAATGAAAGCCATTAAGCTTTGGATTAGATTAGCAAGTGAAGAGTCCGACACGCTTATTCGCAGGTGCTTTAGAGCGCAATTACAGGAAAACGATCAGCGATATTGGTCGTATAAAGTGAAACGGGTACTAGAACGCGCAGGTCTGGGAGACGTTTCTCCTGAAATGGTTGAGAATAGGGGAACACGGGAAATAGAACGATTAATTTCAGATCGACTTTCGGATATTAAAAGGCAAGATATTCTTGCAGCATCGGCAGAAAAATGTTCGTTAGTGGTACAAATTCACACGAGTCCTGTATGGGGATGCGAAAGTTACGTACACACACTTAAAAGGGACGCAAGAGGGGGATACGCGTGGTTTAGGTTAGGGGGGTGGATGCAACGTAGAATGAAGGATTCGAATGACAATGGAATCTGTGTACTGTGCGGTGATAGAGAAGATTGGATCCACATTCTGTTAAATTGCTGCGCTACAGAAACTTGGAGAGGAAAATGGATGGGAATGGGGAACTATGGCTTCCAATTTAGAAACATAACGCTCGCTCAAAATATATTAGCTGATAACAGATCTCACTTATGAAAGAATTAGGAATATTTTTAGGAAAGGTTCGAACTATCAGGGAAACGGTAATCAGGGAGTGGGAAAACAGTATTGGTTAGTAGTACGAGCGGAGCCTAGACTGGAGATAAAATAATTAATTCAATAAGCAAGAGATAATTAAATTAATCTAGTAAGGTAGTCAATAATGCTAATCATTAATATTAATTAGTATATTAGTCAGTATTAATTAATTAATCAGTAAGCGATAATTAAGTTAATCAGTAGCAAATTGTTCGGAGAGGCGGTGGTGCGGGCGATCTTCTGTGGCGGTGTTTGATTTCAGGGGCTGAGGAGGCCAAAGACGGGATGGAGAAGATGCCCACGCCAGGAAATAAATAAATAGTTTAGAAAATAAAAACTAGTAGTTTAGCATGTACTCGTCTTCTGACGGCAGGTTTTTCCCCCTTCAGGGTTTTTTTCCTCAGCCATACCTTATGGTCTCCTTTCCGCGGCTTTGATGCGATGAAGAGACCATTAGGGGTGAATGCCAGAATTCGAAAGGTTAGAATGCGGTAGGATGTAGGTATTGTAATGGCTTAAAGGCCTTCAGCCTAGCCACATAGTTAAAAGAATTGAAATTATGTATCAATGTGTCATAATTACCTATTAAATAAAAATAAAATATATATATATATATATTGTAACGAACCGACTGCTCGGGGTCAATCGTGACTTACCCGTGAAGTGGCACGGTACAATAAATTTGTTTGTTTCAGGCAGGGCTCGGGATCTTTTTCGCGAATGTGGACCCTGGGATGTTCGGGGTACAATAAATACATACAGTTTATTATACAACGACAGTTTGATGTTTATTCATCTAACATCACTATTACACTTTCGAACACTGATCCCCTATGCAATGATTACTATGTTTTGGTACCAAAACTTAATACCTTCAATGCTAGCATCATACCTGTTACCACCTGGGTCACGTCGCTTCGTTGGGGCCCGGCGCCGATGGTGGCGGCGGCTTCGGCTCCCGTCGCGTGGTCCCGGAGCCGTTCGGCCCCCAGCCGGAGATGAGTAGGCAAGTGTTCGCCCCTCACGCTGCTCCACGCGTATATTCTACACTAGTGCATCTAATTAACTTATGCTTGTCCTGACAGTCTGAACTCCAGATTTGGGTTGTAACTGATTATGCTAAACACGTTACACTATATTACTCTCTGAATCACCGGTGAAATATCGGTAACCTATACCCACGTGTTCTTGTTCTCCTCACGCGTCATCATACAGTTTCATTATGGAAAGTTCCTATACACTGAAACCCGTCAGACACTGCTTGATCGGTCTCACAAATGATCACTGGTTCAGTCACTGTCTTGTGCACTACACATTCTATCTTTCCCCGAACCTACGTTCGCGATGCATGTGCTCACGCTACAGGCGGGTTTCACACTCTTCGGTTTACCATACACTCTATCCGTTGACTTCCCAATGCTGTTCGGTCTGCATCACACTTCTTTAACGGTCCGAAATGTAATACTATGCAAGTCTATTAAGTTATTCAGCACTTAGGGGTACTTTTCCCCAAATAACTCGCACCGCTCGCGCACCACCTCCGTCCGCTAGCGTGGCTTTCGCTCGTCTCCCCTTCTCAACCGACTTCTCGCTGTCCTCCCCTCGTGTCTCGCGCTCCACGTGACGCCCCCCTCCGTGTTGCCATGCTGCCTAGTTATGCTCGCGCCGTTTGTATGTTCTCTGGTTGTTTAAGTTGAAATGTATCGCGTTTCTATTTAGAGGCGCGGTGCGTTTCAATATATATATATATATATATATATATATATATATATATATATAAAAATAAATCTTTCCCATACTATAATAATGCTAGAGTAAAAACTTGTATTTGCATAACATATTTTGATATACATAAATATTTTCAGGAATATTCTTTTATACACTGAGTTTTAACCATTATTAGTAACTCTTTCCACTGATTATATCATCCAATGTCCCCGACTCCATTACACAATTAACTTACACTTTGGTCTTGCGTCTCGCGACACAAGATTTTTGAAAATCTAGTTGTAAAGTAAAGATGATACGCTCATAACCATGGGTCGAAAGCAATGCAATCAATTACTTTTAAAGTATAAGCAGATGAGGCACAATGTTCAGGTGAAAACTATAATTATTGGCAGGATTCAGAAATAACTTCCGTTCTTGTAATGGATGCTAAGGCGTGTTTTAGGAACGATGAGAGCTTGCTTCCGTAGATTTCATTGGCTCTTCTACTTCAAAGAAACCCGTTTGCATACCTCGCTGGCCAGAAATAACGAGATCAGAACGGAAATCCTGAGGTTATAAATATTGATCTGCAGGTCACTTTTCTTATTGATTGGCAGTAGATCCTTCGTTGATTCATTAATATTTCACATGAAATTTTCTCAAGTTCCTCTACCTTTGAATTGTCATTATGGGACTTTTCAAAGAAAGGGCACTCAGAATGTTTCTCCAATAGGTTTAATCAGGATCTCGTGAATCTGTAAAATAAATTATATTTTGATCAAACGTTTGTTTTTTATTAGCAGAAAGTGTACGGTGTGAAGTTATTAGGACGAGATTGATAACCATTCAAGAATAATGAAATAGAATATGGAGCGTTATGGAACGAATCTTCACCTGAACGTGAGCTGGGCTGGAGATGGCGTAGAGAACGGCATCCGCCGCGTCTTCCGGTTTGAGAAGCGGGACGAGAGCCAGGTCTAGCGCCTGCGGTTCAGAACCAGCCGCGTTGAAGAGCTTCCGCGCGATTTCCTCTCTCCCGGTCAAGAAGTCTGTCTGCGTCGCCCCGGGACTCACTTCCTGCAGCAAAGAAGCAACGGGCGTTGAAATATCGCGCTGCTTATTAAACTAAATATGTAAACAATATTTCATTGCGGATATCCGCTTCAAGGATCATCCTGAATCATGGATGTCTGGAAGAAATAACGATTCACTTGAAATATTGCGAATTCATTTGTAAGTAAAAAGAAACCTTAAATGGAGGAGGGAGAAAAGGATGGAGTTGTTGAGAATGAAATGAAAAAATATTGGATAAAAGATAGTTTGTAGAATGAATATGATAAGGAGAAGAGATCTGGTAGAAAAGAAAGGAAGCAAAGTGTCATGTAAGAAAAAAAGGAAAAGAACATTGAAAATGGCTTAAACCGAACATATGGAAGATTATAAATAAAAAGAGAGTTAGAGAAAACAAGGAGATTGATATAAGAACAGACATTTGGTGAAGATTTTGTATGAATTTATCAGAGGGTATTGAAAGTGGGACATTACAGAGAGTGGGTGCAATAAAAGAGGACAGGGAGAAAATGAAAGAAATAAGTTAGCAGGAAATAAATAAATTCGTTGAGAAAAACAAATTTAGGAAACACAAAGGCCCAAATTGGCTCAGTAAGGAAAGGTGGGAATTTATTTGGGAGTTGGAATTTGGCTTGTGAAAGAGGTTGAATAACGAAATGAAGGGGGATGGATTTCCATAAGATTATGAAAAGTAACTAATAATATTTTTTGTTGATCATCCTGCCGACAAAATTTAGAATGGGTAAATGAATGTTATACATACCGTTACGCGAATTTTACTTTTTGCTGCTACTAGTTCCTTTCGTAACCCTTCAGTGAGAACACGAACTGCATTTTTAGATGCGGTGTACATATATACAACAGGCATTTTGCTTGAATCGTTCCCAGCCACACTGAAATGAAAAAGTACTTGTAAATTTCATAAACATAGTTCTACACATTGCTATAAATCGGTTGACTTTTTCATAGACATAAAGATTAGACTCAAAGTTACAAATCCAAAGAGCGCGTTGTTCAATCACTGATTTCATTGTCACAGTAAGTTCCTGTATTTTAAATAATATTAAATGTTTTACTTTGAGATCCCCATTTCATCATAATCCTTCTGTACGTTTCCTCACCTCCCGATGTGGACGATGTGGCCGTCGTCAACCCCTTTGGCCTTCATAAGCCGAAGAGCCTCCCTTGTGCAAATGCTGAGGCCAAGGACGTTGGTGTCAAGAATTCGCTGCCAGTCGACAGTAGGACTTTCTACAAAAAGAACAAAAACATAGAATCAGTACAACGCAATGAATTGAAGGGTATATGCTCTGTTTATTAATCAGAAAAAAATGGACTGATATTAGTTTTTTCTCTTAATGAACTCTGATCTTCAAAATTTAACAAAATCCAATTAATGACCGGGAGAGGTGGCTCAGGGCATCAACCGATGTTACTGCGGTGCCTCTGACCGGGAGGTCCTAGAATTTGAGTCAGGCGGTGACAGGATTTTTGGCACTAGCTATGTACGTAGCTAGGTCGAATTATGTCGCTGTCTAGAGAATTGTAGCAGGCGACTGCTCTTATCGGTAGTTTTCCGTCGTTTCTCCGATCATTACTAGGCGAAAGCCTGAGCAGTACCTTAACAAACGAGCCACGGTCCGCGCGCGATCTTTCCTTCCCCTTCCTTGTCCTATCCTCCCCTGACTTGCATACACACCCTAACATGCACTACACTACCACACTAGCTCGGGAGACCGGTCGGGAGCTTACAGCTTGTCCCGGCTGGGGCGGTGCCCCGCCGGTGGGAGATACCTGGTTGTGGGAAAACCCCGCTAATCTACGGTACGTCGGTGCCGGATCTTACCATCCAGCGGGGGAAGACATCCGCCATCTCTTGAGGATAAAAACGTGTACTGCACATACGGGACTCATGATCTCAGTAGTTGACGCTGCCAGTTACTAATCAATCCAATTAATGCATATTCAATGAAGTGTCGACGAATTCCTTAAACTCTGCGAAAATGGTTTTCCAGATCCAGGTGTGTGTCTGTGTGTGTGTCTGTGTGAGTCTATGTGTGTGTCTGTGTGTGTCTGTGTGTGTGTCTGTGTGAGTCTGTGTGTGTGTCTGTGTGTGTGTCTGTGTGTGTCTGTGTGTGTGTCTGTGTGTGTCTATGTTTGTGTCTGTGTGTCTGTGTGTGTGTCTGTGTGTGTGTGTCTGTGTGTGTGTGTGTCTGTGTGTGTGTGTGTCTGTGTGTGTGTCTATGTTTGTGTGTGTGTGTGTGTCTGTGTGTGTCTATGTTTGTGTCTGTGTGTCTGTGTGTCTGTCTGTGTGTATGTGTGTGTGTGTGTCTGTGTGCGTGTGAGTGTGTGTGTCTGTGTGTATGTGTGTGTGTGTGTCTGTGTG
Source organism: Acheta domesticus (assembly GCA_031308135.1). Lineage (NCBI taxonomy): Eukaryota > Metazoa > Arthropoda > Insecta > Orthoptera > Gryllidae > Acheta > Acheta domesticus. Next base: position 11,393 of record JAHLJT010007389.1, read on the forward strand.
AGTCTGTGTGTGTCTGTGTGTCTCTGTGTGTCTGTCTGTGTGTATGTGTGTGTGTCTGTGAGTGTGTCTGTGTGCGTGTGAGTGTGTGTGTGTGTCTGTATGTGTGTGTGTGTGTGTTCGGGCGGGCGCGCGCGCGCGCTGGAGGTTGCTCAGCCATTCTCATAAAAGTGTAACATTTTGATTTTGGGGAAGACATATTTGACTATGGCGCGCAACACTGAAATTATTAAAAATGTATTTGTAAGAATGACAACTGGGCATTTTTATCCGAAAGCCACCAACACATCTCAAATCCCTTCTATACCACGTTATTCCGATTTCCAACGTTTTCTTTTTCGAGTGATTTTACGCCCCCTCCCAGTGCCCGCGAGTACGGTGATCTAGATAACGGAATTCGGAAGACTTCTCTATAATGCGATTTTTCTAACTTTGCCCCTCAAGGCCTGTCACGATGGAATATATCACGGTATTTCGCGACGTTCAGAGTCGTGCCGCCAGATACCGCATGATCACGATCGTATCAAGAAGTGCTTGCGAACATGCGCCTTCTAGCGGCACGATAAAGAAAGACGCGAGATGCCTTGTGATATTCCATCATGGACATAGAAGATTGAGGGGCAGAGTTAGAAAAATCGCACTATAGCAGAGTATATGACTGTTTTTACTTTCTCGTATCATATACGAAGTAGGGAAAAAGAATCGAAATGCTGCAAAACATCGATATTTGTCCTCCTGTTAAAACGTCATGCAATACACTACCACACAATCCGGGAGAATGGTTAGGGGCTTAGAGCTTGTTCCGGCTGGGGCGGTGCCCCGCTGTTGGGATATACATTTTTCAAAATATTAGTGTTTTTTCAGTTAATTCGTGAGAAATCTGTTAGGTTAGAGAAACACTCGTAAATTAAGAATGAGTTGTGGGACTGTGTTAATACGTTAGAATAATAGGAGTGTGGTGATTTTTTGCAATATTTTTGTCATTATTTTCTTTATAATGCGTGTAATTACGTATGCATCAATAAACGATAAAGTTAATTTGCTTTGCATGAAGAGTAATTTCACGAGTTTATTTGAAAGCAATTGACATGGATTAGTAGAGTATTTGGGGATTTACAAAAGAGTAGAGTTTTTTTTCAAAATGTTAGTACCGACAAGCGAAGGTTTTCCTGGTACCCCCGCATTGTTGACGAGGATGTCGACTCCCCCGAGGTTGTCCTTGACCCACTTGAAGGCGGCGAGGACGTCGTCCTCTTTGCTGACGTCGCACTGGAGGGCGTGCAGCTTGCCCGGGGAGGGCGCTTTGCCCAAAGACACTCGGCCCCGCTCTTTCGCCTTCTGCCGAGCGCTCTCCACAGCCTCCTGCGAAAACGACAAATGACCATCACATTCTGATAAAATAATATCGGCCATTTATGACCACATTATCTCATCAGTTTGGGGTTTCAATCTCAGCTTTCAACATACCACCAAATATTGCGATTGACAGAGGACATTATCGAAGGTTTTCATGATCATAAGCATACAGTTGCAGTATTCCTTGACATCGCAAAAGCTTTTGATACAGTATGGCACCCAGAACTGATATTCAAACTCCGGAGCATTGGCACTCCCCAATTTCTCGCACGCATAATAGAAGATTTTCTTAGTGAACGCACTTTTTCAGTGCGATTTCCTGGTGCACTCTCAACACCATACCCCATCAAAGCAGAAGTTCCGCAGGGTTCGAGCGTCTCTCCTACCTTATTCAATATCTACATAGCTGACGTACCCAACCACACCATCAACATCCATTGCCACTTTTGCAGATGACTCAGCAGTCTACTCCACAAACCGAGACATAGAAACAACAATAGAGGATCTGCAAAACCATCTCACTGTATTTTCCGATTCGGCACAGAAATGGCACATTCAGATAAACGCAAGCAAGAGCCAAGGGAAAATATTCACTCTTCCAAGACCACTTGACCCACCCACACTCACCTATCAAAACCATAACATAACATGGATTCCCGCGAACGTCACGGCAAAATACCGTGGAGTATTACTCGACAGACGACTCACATGGAGACCCAATATCATGCATAGAATAGCACTAGCCACTAAAAGAACACATCAGTTATATCCCCTACTCAAAAAATCATCCCCACTCCAATTACACACATCAATTTATCTCTACCAAACAATGATACGACCTATATTAAGTTATGCATCTCCTGTCTGGGCCGCAGCATCCAAAACAAATATTCAGAAAATCCAAAAATTCCAAAATAAATTCCTAAGAATAATCACGAAAGCATCCTGGTTCATCCCAAACTCTCAAATCCATCAAGAACTCGGTATCACACCTATCACTGTACATATTTCCCTTCTATCCGCAAAATTCATTAACAAAATTTCTCGAATATCTTCAGCTATCCATTTCAAACTTGGCAATCAGAACCCTCATCGTAACCGATTGGAAAGGAAATTACCCAGAGAATTTTTTGACCCTCCTTAAGCAGACTGGAAGAGATTAGCCTTTCCGTGTAATATAAAGTGCTTCTGAAAATGTAATAATCACGATAAAAGAAAATATCTTACAAACTTGTATAAAATATAATCAACTACTGTACTAGTCGTTCACGGCTGCTGAGGGTCTCAGACCAAGAGGGAATAAATTAAAAAAAATATTATGTTCCGAGGCCCCAGTGAGATTGACGTGTGAAATTGTAGGGACCACCTTTTTTACGGCTTTATCCCTTGATGAGACAAGGTTGTTACGCCTTAAATTATGAATAATGAGATGATGGGATGTTAATGAAGGGTGAAGGGACAATCGCAAATACGACCATGTTTACGCAGGACTAAAACCTGCAGTCGTATTCTATCCTGGAGAGAGATAACCGTGTGCAATTCTGGGGATCTGCTTTTCGGCTGTATCCCTTGCTAAGACAAGGTTGTTACGTCTTGAATTGTAAATTATGAAATGATAGGATGATGATGAGAGGTGAAAGGACAATCACAAATACGACCATAAGGGGATAATCTGCAGTAAAAAACCATCGTTCATGTCAACATGAGTAACTATTATTATTATTATTATTATTATTATTATTATTATTATTATTATTATTCCTCTACATCACGATTAAATATGCTATGGGTCGGCTGAATATAAAATCTACTCCAGGTTGCAACCAGCTACCTAAGGAGTGGATCTATGGACTATAGGTGCCTCTACAATACTTTGCGAAAAAGAGGGCTGTTCCGAATAAAGCAATTTCTTGCTCTTCCCAGTCTTTTGAATGACCTGTAAGTTAAGCCAATTCTTACACAAATTTTGCGGAACAAATCCAGAGCTCCGAGAACTATCGGGAAGACCTGTGCTTTTACGCCCTACATTCGGTTGACCTCGAGTTCCAAATTCTTGTATTTAAGAAGGATCTCTACCTCCTTGGTTACGACGTTTTGATCCCAAGGTACAGCAACATCTACAAGTAGACAAGATTTTTTTTCCAAATCCTGGATAACAATATCTGGTTTGTTTACGGCTATCGTGCGATCAGTTTGAATTTGTTGCTCGTACAATCTTATGTAGAGTCCGACAGATGTCACCGGTTTTGGTGCATGTTCATATCAGTTGGGACAAGTTTGGAACTTCGAGAGCGGTACAGATATACCAGTGGAGGTAACTACACACCTTGTTGTGTCTTTTCAAATATTCGGTCTTTGCTAGAATTGGACAAGCTGAGACGATATGATCAATGTTTCTACTTGTTCCTGGCAAATGCGGCATTTATCATCATGGGAAATTTTGAGAACCGCTTGATCATAATGTCGTGTTCTCAACGCCTGATCTTGAGCAGCTGTTACTAGTGCTTCCGATTCTGGCTTCATTCTTCCTCTTTTAATCGTCCAAAAAGCGTGCACACTGATCAAGGACAACAACAAAATAATACAACAATAAATGAAGGATATTAACAAAAACTGCTATCAATAATTAACATTCATCAACATTTAATGGTGAGCGTCTTTTTTGGAGCTTTACTATCGCACAACGTGAGCTATGTTGTATGCAGCGAGGCACTGAGTATGATAATTAGGCTGAGGATTTTGCATGTTTGCATTTTTTCCCCTTCAACATGATGACATGTTAAAGAACACAAATTAATTTCTTGTTGTTTGGGGTTGACACACAAATTCTTATGGTACATATTTCTGCATATTTCTAATGATTGAGCGTATTTTCATTTAAAAAGGCAAATATTTGCATATTTACATTTTTAATTAAAAACATCATTAATTGTTAACATCTATGTCAAATAATTGAACATGTGTGACCTAACCTTAAATAGTTACAGGTAATTTTCTCACAACATATTTATAATTAACATAGATTTGCATTTTGTTAATTTTAAACATTTGTTTCAAAATTTTTATTTTATCCTTGTTCGATTGCAGACAGAATCTTTCAAGGTATTGAATACATAAATATAACTGACTAAAATAATAAACAATTTACATATGAATTAATTTAAGGAGACAATTTAACTTTTGAACATAAATACTGAGGGATACCCTTACAGGGACCTCTAACGTCTTGTTTTAATTGATTAAATACAACTTCTTTAATATTTAAACAATGATATAGTATGTGCTATTTATATACAGTAGTCATTTATGGAGTTTGTACTAGATCTTTTGAAAATTTAAATTTGATTCTTGAATTTATTGATGATGTTTTTCGTAGTTTAAAATGTTCATAAGCTGGGTTAGAGTGTCTGAATGAGTAGAAATTTGTTGAGATTTTTAGTACCCATGCTTTTATGTTTTGAATTGAGAGTTCTTTGTGTAATTGTTCATTTCTTATGGTACCCCACGATATGTTGACTGACCAACGTAGAAATTTATTTTGTATAATTTGCAATTTCTGAAGTAGCACCTCCCCAAAAAGGGGCAAGCATATGTTAATGAAGGTTGTATTATATATCTGAATATTGTCACACCCAAGGTTCGTTATCGAGCCACACGGTGGCGTCGATTGTCAACCACAGCGTCGAGCTCCGGCGGCGTGGGTGTGCGCCGAAGTCAACGAGGGCGGCCCGGGCCTAGCTCAGTCGGCCAACTTTGTCACCTGCTTAGAATCTAACTCGGATGGAAGGAGTCGTAAGGCGTTTGCTAACTACAGAAACAATTCAGTGGTTGGTAAAGCAAATAAAAAGGTTTATTCCCGCCTAATAATAGGCCGGGGAAGTTACAGTGATTCAAAGAGTTAAGAAAGGCCCTACCTGATGAGCTCAGTTAGAAACGAAAAAAAAATGAGATAAAACTTAAATCTAAAAAAAAAAGAGAAAGAACGAGAATTACAATTAAATTCCTTTACAGGCCCCAACAAACTCTAGGCCATTCGCCTTCTGGCTGACAATAATGAGGAAACAAGTGCCTAAGCGCGGCACAGCAATGCACAATAGTTCTTTGGCGGTCGTTGACCGAAGTTTATGCCTGAATGGGGCGGCGTGTAGGCGGCCCTCGGCGTCGGCGGCGGGGGTCGCGGCTTCTCTCCGTCTGGGTCGGCGGCTGAGATGGCCCTGCCAGGCCGAGAAACGTCCTCCCACAGTAGCTACCAAAGGAGCGGCGGCGGCGACAGCGGCTGCGGCGGGTGACGGCGGCGGCGGCGACGGTCAGCTGGCCCGGATCGTGAATGATCGCGAATTCCGTTCACACAAATTAGCAGTTCTCACGGAAAGTTCTCTGGAGTTATCACGATCACGAATCTCGGAGAAAACTAGTCACCGGTCACTGCCCACGGCAGAGCTCAGTGTCCACGAACTAAGTCCCAAAATAATAATTCTCCCTCGAACGCGGCGCCGGAGCTATCGCTTACTCCGCGGCGCTCGCCACCCAAGACAAGTCGAGTACACGTAGCCCTCGAACGCGGCGCCGGAGCTGTTACTCGCTCCGCGGCGCTCGCCCCCCCCAGCTCAATCGAACAAGAAGAAGTGATGCTCTCCCCTACGCCGCTAGCGTGGAGGTCTCCTCGTTCCGCACCCCGAAAATTCAAAAGTGCCCCAAAATCGCTCCCACCCCACGGAATTTTGCCCCTGATTGGCTAAGTGCTACTACGCCGTAATTTTGTCCTCGGCCAATCAGGTCCGATGATTCTAGGAATTTTCCGTAGCCCTATCTCTGTCTGGAAAACGCTCTCCGTCTGACTTCGGAAGTAGGTCAGTAAAGGGTACGCGGAATGTCCGTTGGGACCCCTGGAGAAAACTGCGAAGGACGGCCTGGGTACTTAGTGCGCATGATACCCGGAACGGCGGGATCAGCACACGTCTCTAATCTCTTCTTCGACGCCCGGGTGCGTGACGGGATGAGGGTCGACTCGCGGACGATGGCCATAAACTTTAGAGGAGCGCGTGCTGTCATCCCTTCCATTAGCGGAGGGGCGCGCCGACCCGGCTGGCGGCTGCGGGGGTGACGCCTCGCATCGACAGTTATTTGTGAAATTTAAAAAATATTAAAAATAGCGTACCGCTACATTGGCCCTCCCCTCCGAATAGAGAAAAAAAATTGGGGCTTTGAAAAATTGAGATTTGGAAATGAGAATTTTTTTCTCGTCGTGATGAAATTTCAAAAAAATAACATGGCGATGCCTAACATTAAAATCATTCTACAGTAACTAAGAAAATTGCAACTACTACTAGATCTTAATTCTAATTAACCCTACAAAATTTAACAAAGAAGAACATGAACTGTACCGCGAGCCCAAGGTACTCCGAATCGTGTGCAGAGGTTGTCAGTGACTTCTACTCTTTAAACGGACGGAGGTTGAAAAAATTGAATTTTCCGGCTGGAAGGCCGTTTTCGTCCCGCAGGAGGCATACGTTTCCAGACGTAGGTTAAGCCGTTGTATAAGAATCCCGTGAACTTCCTATCGTCGGGGTGGATGGAAATCTGCCAATAAGAACTCGAAAAATCTAAGGCCGAAAAATTTTAGTTTTGTTGAATTTCCAAAGAATTTCGTCTATGTTTTGAGGTGCCTCGTTTTCTGGGACTGTAACTTCGTTGATTCGTCGTGCATCTAAACAAATTCTAACTTTCCCGTCTTTCTTCTTGACAACAACAATCGGGTTTAAGTAGGCCGTGACTGACCTCTCAATAATGCCTTCACTAATCATGTTTTTGATCGTTTCATCGACTTCCCCCCTAATGGACTGCGGAATAGGGTAATTTTTCACTTTAAAGGGTGAGTCATCGGTGACCTGGATCCGAAGCAAAAGTCTTTTATTGGATGCACGGGACGATCGAAAACGTTGCCGTATTTGCAGAGCAATTGCTGCAGCTGATGGCGCTCGTGGTCATTTAGTGAATCATTTCCTAGCAAGCACTTGTTAATGACTCCACTCACGTCATCCCCCGAATCCCCAAACCCACATGAAATGCTAATGTCCGGTCTGTCCTCGTCATCTTGTATCTCAATTTCCCTACCCTCACCGAAACTCACAATATTCCTGGAAAATCCACTATCCCGTTATTTTCCCGCAAGAAATCTACCCCTAGAATAACATCATAATTCAAGTCTTCTATGACTAAACATGGCACGTCGAATGAAACTTCCCGAAAATTTAGTGAGATTAAGGCCTGCATGAAAATCGGCTTACTTTCTTCTTCCCGATTCCTACAACGAAGCATTACCCGTAGGCAAAGTTGGCACTGGAATGCGTTCACTTATTAGTTGCGAGTAAATTTCTTTGAAATTGCGCTAACCTCATGCCGGTATCTACTAGAGCGCGTACATTAAAATTTCCTGTGAGAAACTCGATTACTGGGCACTTCCGGCGAGTTCCTTCACATGTTCATTCGCATCGTCATTTAAGTCATGAAATGCGTAGTTCACTGACACTACCTTGGAAATTGGTACCTCTGACACAACTCGTTCGGGACCCGTACCTTACTGGCTCGAACGGTTAATTTAACGGGCTCTGTCTAGTGGAATCATGCTGACCGTTCTGTCCCAGCGTTCCCGCCTCGATTCTCATTAGAATCCGGTGGTGGGCGTCGCTCATTTGCAGCGTTCCACCGATTCCGGTCATCGCGACGCCATGACGGTCGGTTCTGGCCGTTCCCTTGGTTTCGCTCCCAATTATCCTCATAAGAAATTACCCGAGTCCTATCAAATGAGCGAGCAGCTCCTGGAATCGATCGAGGTCTCACATCCTACACTATTAATTAAATTTTGCACATAGGTAGGGTAATGCGCGGTCAAAAGCCAAATGACCTTTTTATCCTCTATCATGGGGTCACACAATTTAATAGCGGAGATTTTCTCCATGGCGTAGTCAAGGTAAGATTGGTCGCGTCTTTTGTCCCACCTGTTCTCTAGAATCTTTCTCTCGAATTCGTAACGCGTTTGTTCGTTCCAGTAACGCGCAAGGAACTTGGTACGAAACTCTTCGTACGTTTGTGGGAATGGTGCAAGCGCAGTGAGCCAATGGGCAGCATTCCGCGTAGAAGTTCCGCATGAATTTAGGTTTTAATTTGGACGGTACTGCCTTCGTCAAATCCCATGTAATTCTCGGCACGGTCGAGAAAAACCTTTGGATTTTCATCTGCTTTTCCCCAAAAACATAAATTTGTGGAGGGGCCCACGAGAATCTAAGCCCTGATCCTCCCGATGAATTCGCAATAGGACCGTTCTTTCTCTTTCTCGATTTCCTCCCTTACTAATTTATTAAGTTCTTGTCTATTTCTTCTTTACACTTTTCTTCCCTGTCCCTGATATTCTCCCTTCAGTAACTCTAATTCTCGAATTTGCCATGGATTTCACTCACTTCCGTGCTGAGTTTGGTTTCAATTTTCGTGAAATTGCCGTTCATTTCTGTTTAACCTCGGCAATATTCTCAGTAATTGATTCGCAATAAGCTTCCACTTTCCTGTCACATGCCTGAAGTTTCTGGACTAATTTCTGATTCGATTTTGATAATATATTTTCCACTTGCCTCGGCCCTAGAACTTTCTAACTCCTGGCCTAAGTTCTCCACGCTAGTTTCAATTTTCCACATCTACCTCTAACTGATTCTGCAATAGTTCCTATTTGTGATCAAATTTCGCCTCAAAATTTTCTAGTTTCGCGCGGCCTGGTCAACCAAACAACTGTCTAGGTTCAAATCTTTCCTCATGTCTTTTATTACTTTCTGAGATTTGTCTCGCAGTCTCTCGCTACTCTCTGAAAGCTGTTTTTTTCAAATCATCAATTCTAGTTTTAAATTCTACTACTTTCTGCAATCGACTCGCATGTCTTTCGACTACTCTCGAGATTTGCTTCGTGAGAACTCGCATACAGTTCACTTAGGGTGATCTCGGGCGCAGGCTGTTCCCCGAACTGCTCTCTCTCCCGCCACATCGACGCCTGATTCGTCCAGCATTTTGGCTGTTTTGCGTGAAACGCGCACACGGTATTCACAACACACAAAGCACAAAACAATAACACTTATACAAAATACAATAATAATTAATATCATTACCAGACCACAAATTGGTCTTTTCGTAGCAGCGTCCTTCCATCCATTTAAAAAAACAACAGTAATAGAAATTAGGTTCTGCGACTATTATCAAAATGGCACTGAGACATGAATTGATCTAAGGGCGTTTTACTGGGGTATCTGTGGTACTATCGAGCCCCACTTGGGAAAGCCAATTGTCACACCAAGGTTCGTTATCGAGCCACACGGTGGCGTCGATTGTCAACCACAGCGTCGAGAGCTCCGGCGGCGGGTGTGCGCCGAAGTCAACGAGGGCGGCCCGGGCCTAGCTCAGTCGGCCAACTTTGTCACCTGCTTAGAATCTAACTCGGATGGAAGGAGTCGTAAGGCGTTTGCTAACTACAGAAACAATTCAGTGGTTGGTAAAGCAAATAAAAAGGTTTATTCCCGCCTAATAATAGGCCGGGGAAGTTACAGTGATTCAAAGAGTTAAGAAAGGCCTACCTGATGAGCTCAGTTAGAAACGAAAAAAAAAATGAGATAAAACTTAAATCTAAAAAAAAAGAGAAAGAACGAGAATTACAATCAAATTCTTTACAGGCCCCAACAAACTCTAGGCCATTCGCCTTCTGGCTGACAATAATGAGGAAAACAAGTGCCTAAGCGCGGCACAGCAATGCACAATAGTTCTTTGGCGGTCGTTGACCGAAGTTTATGCCTGAATGGGGCGGCGTGTAGGCGGCCCTCCTCGGCGGCGGCGGGCGGGGTCGCGGCTTCTCTCCGTCTGGGTCGGCGGCTGAGATGGCCCTGCCAGGCCGAGAAACGTCCTCCCACATAGCTACCAAAGGAGCGGCGGCGGCGACAGCGGCTGCGGCGGTGACGGCGGCGGCGGCGACGGTCAGCTGGCCGGATCGTGAATGATCGCGAATTCCGTTCACACAAATATAGCAGTTCTCACGGAAAGTTCTCTGGAGTTATCACGATCACGAATCTCGGAGAAAAATAGTCACCGGTCATGCCCACGGCAGAGCTCAGTGTCCACGAACTAAGTCCCAAAATAATAATTCTCCCTCGAACGCGGCGCCGGAGCTATCGCTTACTCCGCGGCGCTCGCCACCCAAGACAAGTCGAGTACACGTAGCCCTCGAACGCGGGCGCCGGAGCTGTTACTCGCTCCGCGGCGCTCGCCCCCCCAGCTCAATCGAACAAGAAGAAGTGATGTCTCCCCTACGCCGGCAAGCGTGGAGGTCTCCTCGTTCGCCACCCCGAAAATTCAAAAGTGCCCCAAATCGCTCTCACCCACACGGAATTTTGCCCCTGATTGGCTAAGTGCTACTACGCAGTAATTTTGTCTCGGCCAATCCAGGTCCGATGATTCTAGGAATTTCCGTAGCCCTATCTCTGTTGGAAAACGCTCTCCGTCTTGACTTCGGGAATAGCGTCAGTAAAGGGTCGCGGAATGTCCGTTGGGAC
>JAHLJT010007390.1:0-28812 GCA_031308135.1 Acheta domesticus
TCCAGTAGCCGTGAAGAATAATATCCGATTAGCAGCGCCAAGTAACCAAGTGCCAGATGCCGTGAAGATGTCCAAGATGTGCCGGGTCGTCCAGTAGCCGTGAAGAATAATATCCGATTAGCAGCGCCAAGTAGTCCAGTAATCCAAGTTCAGAGTAATCAGTAGGAAATAGCAGAGTCGTATATAAGTAGAAATCACAATAAACAAGAGTCCGGCAAAAACGGTAACCTTTATGCCAGGTAAGTATAAAAAATTTTTGGTGCCCAACTTACACGTCTCCACTTTCACTTACCTTCAAAGGCGCGGGTTCAACTCTTCGCCGACTCCGGTCGATTTGCTGCAAGTCCGCGCAGATGTAAAGGGGCACGGCATTAGTCTAGGCTTAATTTCTTGCACCATACCGTCATTCATTGCGGCGTCACTTCATTCACGCCAGTCTCTGACCGAGCAACGACAATCCTAGCACTCGCCGCGCACGGGCGCGCGCGCGCGCTCCAGCGGACTGGGCGGCGACTCCGAGGCCTCGCGCGCGGTGCCTGCATGGCGAGGTGAGAACGGCAGTGGCGCTTGGCGGGAATGTAGAAGGGCCGAGAAGAGAAGAGAAGAGAAGAGAAGAGAAGCAAGGTCGCCTAACCATGCGTGGTGGAGGTGGCTTATAGACTCACACTCCTATCTTCAGTCGGAGGGGGTCCTCCGTGAGCAACGGTAGCAAGGGCAGGGTGTTGTCCTGCCGGCGTGCGGAGTGTTTAAAAATGTAATTGAGAGATAGTATCATGAAAAGTAGTACCTCCTAAAATCAAAAGATCCGTTTAGGGTCTCGAGTTACTTTGGGTAAATCGATCGAGAAATATCGATCGATTTTCTGACAGATTCTGACTAGACGACGTGTTTTGAAGAAGTAATTTACTGCATGTAGGAACAAGATTTCTCTCTATCACCATTTCTACATTAAATCTCTTAGTCCGGGCGGGCAATAAGAGAATTTATCTGTCGACATTTTGGCGCATGGTTACATTACTTTCTCTACTTACGAAGTAATTGCGAGAAAGTCAAAGTGTCATTTTGTTTTATTTCCAAAATCGGCCGTTCACCTACCCATTTACGATTATAGCGTTTCCAAATACAGGCGAAAAAATTCGTCCCACCGGGTCGGGTACCTGCCGTCCCCTTTGCGGTTGCGCGGCGTGGCACGACGCTGCGCGGCGCGCCACCTGTACTATACTAGCGGTGCCGTGACCTTGAGACTCATTTAATGGACAAGAGAGCTAAATTATTCCAAGCAGAAGCCGCCGGTTTCATTCGGTAAATAAAAATGTGCTTTGAATCACGCTGAATCCTTCCGCGGCTGTTCATTGTCAGCTAAAATTGAAAACGTGAACGCCTTCGGATGACCTTGCCTCTTCTCACATCTGTGCCTGGTGCCGACTAGCCGAGCGATGGCCTTGAAAAATTACTCAAGTCTCCTCTCATTCGTATTAATCTTTCGCCTTTTACTAAAGATTACCGTGTCAGGGGACTTTTAATGAGTCATTATGCAATTTTTTAATGTGGTCGTTCATTGAACGGCCCAATACTCTAATTCAAACAAAGATATATCGCTCCGTTACCTCTGGCATTGTCGCATTAAACGTGTGTGACCTACCTCTTGAAAAGTAGTTGAATGTTTGCCGAAGAGGTTGTAACATTACCTTTAATTTATTATTATTATTATTATATTATAATTAATCATTCTCATCATTAATACATCAATTATTAAGGAAGTTAAACATTTAGGAAACTTTCCGCACACTTGATGTTGACTCAGTATCCTTCCACAACACGTTAAAAACAATACCTCTATGTTCTTGTGGAGAAGAATGTTTTTCGTAATCGCGGAAACACTCAGCTAACCGCAGTTGAAGTTGATACCGAGTTCTTCATATTGAATAAAGTATACGTTTTATTTTATTGATCTCGCTTTCGTTCTTTGAAGTGCAGCCCATGAAACAATAGTAGCTATTTTCACTGATTTTTTTGGACCAAATAAAGCAGTGGGTGGCGCGAAGGCTTGCTTTTATTTCGTTCTGCAAATGCTTGGAGGTATGGATGCCTGCGGAGCGCGTGTGCGAGGCTATAAACAATAACAAATACGCCGGAAATGGATGGAAAATATTCGTCAAATCAATATTCCAGGAAGAATCGGAAATGATACTTGAAGACTTGAGAAATATGTTTGCATTTCAAATGTCGGGGATAGCGCGAACGCAGTCCCCACTAACAAAAATTACGCATCCGAGTTGTTGACATTTGCAACAATCGCAAGCTATCAGCGGCTCGCAGTGCAATGGACCCGGCCTCTGCCTGAGGTAACCTCCTCTAAATCACGTTAACCTTAGTGTCATGTTCTGGTTTTATAATTTTCTGGCGGCATATACATATGTACTTTTTCACGGTTGTGAGCATCTTCAGAATGAGACTTGTGGAAACTAAAAGAAAACTCCTTCCTTCCTTCTTATAGAAAGGTGGCCGGTGAGGAGGGGAGGGGAGGGGAAAAAGAATATGATGATGACAGGGGAGGTTCTCAACTGAGGGTTGGTAGTGGACGATTGGATTGGTGGTGGTGTGGAGATCAAGGGAGAGGATTTGTTATATTTGTTTATTTATTCTTTTTGAGGTGAATGGAAATTAGGACTTTTTACTTTTTTTCTATTTTGATGATTTTGTCGTAGGTAAAATCAGTCAGTGTCGTTTGTCTTTGTATGTCAGTGAAATTGTTGTTGTAGAAATAATTATTGCGGGGGAGTTGTTAGTGGGGGAGTGAGGTTAGTACGTGCGAGGGGGGGGTAGTTGAAGGATGTCAAGAGGATGGTTTCTTTTTCTATTTTTGGGTGGGTTGTTGAGGATGTGGGCGTGTGGAATGGGGAATGGAGCAAATTTGGGATTATTAGTCGCGTTAGTGATTCGTTGTCGTGCGGTGTCGTATATGTCTATAAGAATGAGTTTTAGTCCGTTTTTCCTCTTGATGGCGTCGTAACTGGTCATGGGTGGAGGTCAAAATGCAAGTCTTGTGAATCTGTTTTCTAGTATTTTAAGTTTATCGTAGTTGGCAGTCGCGGTCGTGGCCCATGTCTCACATGCGTATAGTAATGTCGATTTCACGTACGTCTTGTAAATGTAAGTCTTAGTCTTTGCGTCTATTTTTGTGTTAGCGTAATTGGTGTCGTGATCGGTCCAGTACAGTCGACGGTCGAAAATCAGTCCAAGGTATTTTACAGTCGTGTCAATGGAACGGGAGTGCTATTGATGGTGATGGGAGGGTGATCTAGAGGTGTTCGTGAGTTTGAAAAAATGATGGTGCTACATTTAGTGGGATTGATTGTCAGAGCGTGTTCGCCGCCTATGTCGTCAGTAAATCGGCGTTGCGTTGAAGCTTGTTGATGGCAGTCGGCAGTTGATTTCTGGTAGCGGTCAGTGCAAAGTCGTCAGCGTATAGGGTAATCGATAAGTGGACGTAAAGTTGGGATGTCGTTGATGTAAAGGGAGAAGAGGGTGGGGAATGCACGGCGCTGAGGGACGCCGGCGTGGATGGGACGGCGGGAGGACATGCAGGAGAGGTGTCGGACTTGGAAGGATCGGTTGGAAAGGTAAACTGCGTAGTAGGTGTTGGATCGGGATATGAGGGCTGATTTTGATGAGATGGATGTCATGATTAATGGTGTTGAATGCTGTTGTGAAGTCGATGAATAATCTGGTACGGGATGATTTCTGTGAAGTCGTGTCCGTATGTCGCTTGCTAGTCGTAGTCTGTAGAGTCGATGATCTGTCTTCCCGGAAGCCGAATTTCGTCGATCGTAAATAAGTGTCAATGATGGGCGTCAGTCGGTGAAGGATGATTTTCTCGAAATATTTTACTAACGATGGAGATGATGCTTATAGGTCGGTAGTTCGTCGGGTCAATACAGTTTTTCTTTGGTTTTAGGATCACTTTTACTATTGCAGTTTTCCAAATGTCGGGCCAGTAATGAAGTCGAATGCACGAGTTGAAAATGAGTGTGAGATGTCGAATGGCGTTGTTGGTCAGTCGGCGTAAGGCAGTTGCTCCGACTCCATCGGGACCAGTCGCTTTCGTCTCGTCTAGTGCGTGAAGTTGGTCTTTGATTTCGTCATCAGTTATGGTCCACGGGTCCTGGTAGTTGTAGTGTAGATTGGGCGTTTTAAGGAAGTGAAGGATGACGTTACCAGGGATTTGGGTGTCCGTCATCGGGAATTTGGAAGGACAATCTATTTTCTAGGATGGTGGCGAAAGTTTCAGAAATCGTTTGGGGATCGTAGGTTTTTTGTCCGTCAGGGAGGTTTATGGGGGAGATGTTGTTAGTCTTTGTCTTTCTCTAATCTATTAGTCTCCAAAGATTCTGGGGATGTGTGGTCGTGGCGTATTTAGTTTTTCGTCAAGTTTTTGTCTTTCGTATTTTTCAAGTTCGTCACGTATTTGTCTACGTAGTTGGGTAATTTCAGTCCGGTCCTGTTTTCGTCCACGTACGGGTAGAATTGTTTTAGTATAAGTCTCTTTTGCCGTAATAAGAATAGGACATGTGATGGGAGTTGAATTTTAGGAACTGGAGTTGACGTGGTGGACTTATAGAGGGATCAGTTGACGTAGAGGTTGAAATAGGATAGGGCTTTATCTATTTCGGGAGTGGTTTCGAGGACGGGAGGGGAATTGATTTTCTTGGAAATGAGGTGAAGAAAGTGTTTCCAGTTACGGAGATTTGGCGGGAAATGGCAACTGGGTCATAGGAAAGGGAGTTTATGGTGAAGATGACTGGGAGGTGATCTGATTCTAGTTCATAACGGGGGTATGGGCTGTGACATTGATGGAGTTTGAATGGATAAGGATATCGAGGATGTCATGGGGTAGGTCGTTGACAAGGTGCGT
This sequence comes from Acheta domesticus, assembly GCA_031308135.1. Lineage (NCBI taxonomy): Eukaryota > Metazoa > Arthropoda > Insecta > Orthoptera > Gryllidae > Acheta > Acheta domesticus. Next base: position 4,916 of record JAHLJT010007390.1, read on the forward strand.
GGGTTCGGAAGGAACGGCTAATGTCAAGTCGGTATAGTCTTGTATGTAGTCACGTAGTTCTCGTCCTGTTACAGCAGGACGTCTACATCCCCAGGCGGTGTTCCTCGAGTCAGGTCTCCGGCCAAGATAGTCTTATTAGTCAGCAGTGCGTCTAAGTCAGTTTGAAGAAGTGGTGCATCGGGACGTTTGTAGGAGAAGATGGGGATGGGACCGTGGGGGGTGGCAAGTTCAATGCGGGTGTTTTCTATGTGGGAGGTGGGGATGGGTGGGAGCTGGGGATGGGGAATGGTTTTTCGAATACATATGGCTGTACCTCCTCCCACGGTGGGTCTGTCGGTTCGGTAGGTAAGGAAGTCAGGAATGGAGAAGGATTGAGAGGCAGTAAGTTTCGTCTCTTGTATTAGTAAAACCCCGATGGAGTTGTCGTTGATGTATTGTTTAATGTCGGTCAGCTTCCGGGATAGTCCTCCGCTGGCGTTTCACGTAGTGATATTAGTCAGTCTTAGTCTAGGCGTCATTGTTTAAAACATTTTGGAAACTTTTGTCAGAATTGTTATAACTTTAGTCATAGTGTCGTCTTGTCCCTTAATGATTTTGATGACTTCTTTGATAGTTGTTATGATTTTGTTAGTGTTGAGCGATTTTATCATGGTAAATAGGTCTTTCAAATCAGTCATAGTCGATGAGGTGGATGATAATGAGGAGGATGATTGCTCCTGAGATGAGAGGACGTCGGCGTATAATATTTGTTGGTTCCTTCGCTTGTATGTTCGGTTGAGTCCAGGGAATTGCTTAGTTGATTGGGTGTCAGGGGCTGTCTGAAGGGGAGTCTGTGTCTTGGTCAGTGATTTTGTCAGTTGTTTCAGTCTGTCTAGTCTAGCTTTGAGGATGACGGGACATGTGGGCCAGTATTATGGATGATTTTCGGTGCAGTTTGCGCATCTGATGAGTGAATTGTTTCATTAGTTGATGGGTGGTGGAGGGAGCATTTGGCGCAGACGGCGGGACGGTGGCAGTAGGATTTGTGAAAGAGCTGTTGCCAGTTTGTGCATTGAGGGTCGCGGTCGTTAGGAATGTAGTCTTGGATGGTAACTGTATGTTGCATGAGTCGAGTCAGTCTCTGTTTGATGTCGTCAATATCACGTCTATTAACTTCAATGATGTATAGTCCTAGTCCTTGTAGTGTCTGGTCGTCTTGTCTCTTCTTCATTTCGGAGCAGTGGTGGATGATGTCATATGCTTTGATCTCCTCAATGATGTCATTTGGTTACGCGTTGGATGATAGTCCTCTAATAACAAGTTTAGTCCGTGGTGCAGTCCTAGTGCGATGATGATGGTAGTGAATAGTGAATTTGCTAGTCGGTGAATTGTCAAGTCGTAGGTCGTCGATTTTTTTAAGTAGTTTTGAATAGTGGTCATGGGTTTTTGGGTCGGATGATAAGTTCTTGTTTTCTATTTTTTGCAGTTTAAAATTGTCAGGTGTAACAGTCAGCAGTTCTTTCAACAATCTTTGTGGGTCTTTCAGTTCTTTATTGTCAATGTGAAGGGTCCCTATCAGTCGTCTTTTTTGGGCACATTGTCTGTTAGTCAACGGCGAATTGTTTGTCTTATTGTTGTTAGCATTCTTCGTGAGTTTTGTCATAGCGCCAGTGGTTGTCATGTCCGTTGCGTCGCTCTGTGTCCATGTCTTCGGGCGGAGCGATCGAGTCGACAGGGTTAGAGGTCGGGAGGGGGCGGGGCCGTGGGAAGCAGTGAGGGGGCGTGCAGGGTTTTTTTGGGGGTGAGGAAGGGTTGTTCCTCTCCGGTGCGCCTATGTCAGTCATGTCTTGGATTAGTTGTAAAAGCTGTTGCTTCTCGCTGTCTAGGTCATTCAGTCTTTTAAGAATTTGGGCCTGCAGCGTCTCATCCTGGGCGATGCTTACCCCGCGGTCACATTGAGTGCCGCTCGAAGAGGGTGTGCTGCTTCCGGGTCCCATGTCCGGTACCTGAAACCAATTAGCGTCCTTTACAATGTTGCATTCAGCGGCGGCGGCCGCGAGTTGCGTGGGCGAGGGCGCCGGTGGCGAGGGCGGGCGGCGGGGGGCCGCGGCCTTCCTGCGCGCCGAGCGAGAGCGGCTGCGCTGCTCTAGCGGAGGCGCCTCGTGTGTCGGCGTCGTCGGAGAGGCCTCGATGGTCTCGTAGCAGCTGCGTGCGCCGCTCATCCCTGGTCGTGGAGATCTTCTCTTTCCGCAGCTTGGGAGGTCGGGGGTTGTCCGCAAAGAGTCACGCTGATTAATAGCACGAATCGGCAGGTGTCCTTTCAGAGGTTGTGATGCTTGAGTACCGCCAGGATTCATCACGCGCGGCTAAGCGCGCGAGGGAGAGAGCTCCCGGGCCGCAGGTGCGGCATCGGCACGTGCCGCCCGCAGTGGTGAGATGCAGTGACGTCACGGCCGCTATCGATCGCAGCGGTGGCGAGGGCGGTGCAACGTAAACAAGCGGTCGATAACTGGAATTGCAGGAGTCTTCGTAGCCAGGAGATGTGCCAGTGGAAACCAGGTCGTCGTAAATCAGGAGATGTGCCAAAGAAAGCCGGGTCGTCATAATCCAGGCGAGAAGTCCGAAAAAAGCTGAGTGCCAGTTGCCGTGAGAAATATACAAAAGAAGAAAAGGGTTAGTCCAGAATCCGTGTAGAACAGTCCAGAAACAGCGCTGGGTAGTTCAAAAGTCCAAAACGAGAAATCCAGGTGAAATAGCAAAGTCGAAATAAAGCAAACAGCAAACGCGCAGAATAGCGTGGCAAAAGAGTAACCTTTATGCCAGATAAGTATAAAAATTTCTGGTGCCCAACTTACACGTCTCCGCTTTCACTTACCTTCAAATGCGCGGGTTCAACTCTTCGCCGACTCCGGTCGATTTGCTGCAACTCCGCGCAGATGGAAAGAGGCAAGGCAATAGTCTAGGCCTATTTTCTTGCATTGTCTTAGGTCCGAGCCTTTACGTTCAATGATTGACGCATAGAATTCGTCTTGTACTTTCGTTACGAGAAACATCTTCGTTTGATGTCTGCACCATCAGTTCAACATCTGTTGGAAGCGTTTGAGGATTTGTATTTCGAGATGACGGTTTTGCCTCGATAGTTTGTTCAATGTTTGCTAGATCCGGAGCTGTAAGATCTGCTGCTGTTTGAGGATCAGTATTTTGAGATGAGTGTTCAACTATTAAGTTTGTTTGTTGGGCACTATTGCTTGGGAATTTTGCCACCTCTGATTTAATTTCTTCTAGCAACGTCTGCGGTTGAAGGTTGTTGGTAACTATTGTACGCCGTTCTAATTCTGGTATTGCGTTTTATATTGTTGATATAGCTTATGCCTGTACATTGTTAAGTCCGTTTCAATTTGTGTGATCTTATATTTGAATGCAATAATGAATGTTGTGTATATCAATTGTCCACTTTAAGCGCTGTCTTTCTTTTTCTGCCTTGGTGGTTGAGGGTTGAATCTCTCTCAAAACACTGTCGGTAGGCGGAGGATTGGGAGTCTTTGGTGCTTCTTTGAGTGTCGGCTGTAGTAGTTTCGGATGACCCGGTAGGTGCCCGCCTGTTCAGCGACCTACTACCGGTGGTTCGCATGCTGTCACGACCAGCACCGGCTCCGGACGTGCCCTGGCGCTCCCCAGGCAGCGGCTTTTTTCCGAGGCGCCTCAGCATCGTGTCTCCATACTAAGTGATGGGCCTGGGCGTTTTTAAGCTACCACAAGCTACAAAGAAACGGAAGAAGGGAAGGGGGCAGTGAAGATAGAGTTAGAATGGAAGAGTGAAATAGAAACGACTCCTAGCCCTCGAAAAATCTAATAGCGTCGGGGTCGGAAACACAAGAGTTGGCCGGTACAAAGTTTCGCCTACAAGACAGAAAACAGAAGTGTGCCATAAGTAAGTGGAAGTAATGACACACCAAAGTTAAAAGTGGGAATTGCAGGATGTTTTAAAGGAGTGACAGCGGACAGCTGCTCCGATTAGTCGCCTTCTACGACAGGGGGAGGTCCCATGGTGCTATTCTATTAAAACCCCCGACACCACACGGGGATTATTATTACTATTATTATTTCTATTATCATTAATACATCGATTATTAAGGAAGTTTAATATTTAGGAAACTTTCCGCACACCTGATATTGGCTCGGTATCCTTCCACACAAGTTAAAACAATACCTCTATATTCTTATGGAGAAGAATGTTTTCTTAACCGCGGAAACACTCAGCTAACCGCAGTAGAAGTTGATACCGAGTTCTTCATATTGAATAAACTACACGGTGTTATTTATTGGCCTGGCCTTCCTCTTCTTTGAAGTGCAGCCGTGAAACCAGAGGAGCAGTGGATGGCACAAAGGACAAGAAAGCTTGCTTACATCTCGTTCTGTAAATACTTGACAGTGTGCCTGCAAAGCGTGTACGTGACTACAAACAATATTTTTTAACATAATATTTTTCGAGTAGAGGTTTATTAATTATGTAAGAAAATTGGTTGTTATGGGCATTTTTTTGTGTAGATTTTGGCAGTAATTTTAGTACTTGGGTTCTTGCATTCTTATATTTGTGGATCTGGAGATTGAACCGAGAGAGTGAAGATCTTTAGTGCTTGTTTTCTATTGTGGGTTATTATCCTGTCAGGGACGGAAAGTTGCTGTTATATATTTTTTCAAAGAAGGGGTTAGCTATTGCTTTTTTCTATGCTTCTTATGGCTGCAGCGTGAATTTTGTTCCTATAAGATTCATGTCGTCCTGATTGTCAAGTCGTTTTTGGGCTTCTAGATTATAAGCGTCTCCACGTAAGAAAATACCCTAAAAATTCAATATGGTTGAGTTCCGGCACAGCCAGCCTAATCGAAATGAAACGCAAAAGATCCCGGTGCGGCGTACGTAGTACCCTTCAGGAAGGTAGATTTTCTGAAATCATTTATTTTATTTTATTTTTACTTATAAATCGCAACAGGTGCATAGTGACATTATTTAATTTATAATTTTCATATGGAAATAAAATCTTCACAATTTTCATAATCTTCTTTAAACTGTAAATATATGAAATAGTAGAATCTCATTTATAATAAAATCTGAAATAAGTGCAATAATCAGAGTATATATGGAATGAAGATGAAATTAAATGCAAGGCTCAAAATAGCTTAACTTCACTGTCTTGAAATATCTGCATCATAATGATTTTATATACATCACATTAACACCTGACTGTGATGAGAACTTATCAAAAGAATGTATGTATTCAATGTACAGAAATAACAAAAGTTTGAAATTTAGTGAAAATTGAATGAACTGGATATCTGAATTCATTTAGGTATAGTAAAGTAAGTATAGTAAAGTATAACTCATGCACCACAGATGGGTTAGATTTGAATAACAAATTGCAAGGGCAGTCATTAAACAATGGTCCACTGCAATTATCTTCACTTTTATCATTGAATCTTTACAAGAATTTTGGTGCCTGGGCTTACAGACATACATTTCATTCTTGCATTTATCTAAAGCGATTGGAGAACACCAGGGAAACATATAAGTATGCTACCATTACCATATTGTAACCGCTCATCGTCGGTTACATTCAAAACCAACGAGAGAATAGAAGCGAAAAGCCCGACACCATACCACCGACAAGTAGTTTCTCTTGTGGCGAAGAGATGGCGACAGCCAGAAAAATTATTTCGGAACGCACTCAGACGTCAGCCAATCAGAAACTTTTGTGAATGGACGGACGCGGCATGAACTTGTGTCGAAAGAATTTTTTTTTTCTCGTTCGAGTCGCCGAGGTGAGCAGTCGACCATTGGTGCACTGCGCAGAAGACGAGGGGCACGTGGAGGAGTACGACATATGAGAGAGCTTTAATAAGAGTTTTTATTATTTTCCGGAAATTCATTCGTGAAATCCACTTATAGAATCTTGAGAATTCTAAAAATGCTGATTGACACCACAACTAGCTTGACTTTTTGCTATCACAAGTCATAATTGGAAGTTCCGAACTCGCATTCTGATGCGACATCGCCTTTGAGTGAGCAGTGGTAAAGCGTCGCTGAGCAAGGAGAGACGGCGCTCGGAGGCATTCCAATTTTGACGCGACGGACGGCACACAGAGTGTTGCAGCAATCCAACGACCCTGGAGGGCGTGAACACCGTTCGGCAGCCGACTACGCAGCGCGGAACGTTCTTCGGGAGTTCGCCGGTCGTGAGTCAAACAAAACTGAAAGAACATTCACTAAATTTCAATTTAGAAGACCGCGGAACAGTAGTCTTGCTAGCCAGTCAAGTCATTTCTTTTTTGTATAGTCGTAATTAGAATTAGATCAGGATATTCCTTGTGGTTAATGTAAAATTGTTCTTGTATATAATTATTTGACTGGATTCATATGTAATTGATTCAAGGGTGTTAAAACCATTTAACAAAAGTTATTTGTGTGAAATTCTGAACGGGAGGGAAAGCCGTCCAATTATTTCTTTCACAATATTATTTGAAGGACAGGCCAAAGGCGTTGTTAAACACAATTTTATACTGAAAGCCTACGTAGAAGCCAAATTCCAACTGTGAACATTAAGTGTAATATTGTTAATGGTTACAAGGTGTTAGAGAACTTGGAGCATTGTGTGTATGTATTTTTTTCCCAGGACAATTACTTGAACTGTATTTTATGTGTTTCATCAGTGATTTTTTGTGTGAAGTGTATATATGTATTTGTAGGTTGTTACTCGCAAATAGGGATCGAAGTTAAGATCGTATTAGAAAAACGGCAGTTTAGGTAGGGAAATTAGCTACCATGATTTAATATAAAAGACTGAAAACATAGGAGAATTTGTAAATTCAGTTGTACAAGAATTTCACTCGTCAGAATATATGTTAACTGTTATTTCAAACTACTAAATTGTGTTTGCCTGTAATTAGTAATTAGTTTGACAAAGACGAACCCACCACCGACAGGGAATTTTATCCTTTAATTGAGATATTCCCAGGTTTGCGTGACGGTGCAGCCACACGTCACGAAATAAGTGAATTAAAGATTTACTTTCGTAGTTCGGCGTACTACCAATCTGCGGGTAGGTGCGTGACGGTACAATATACAAAAAACAATTAAATAAAATATTAATTAATCCTACATTGGGATTTCTAAAAATCATCATTAAAAATAAGCATCTAGCAATTTGGCTGTCGATAAATTACTTGTAACACATCCTCCTAATCAGTATAATGGCTGAGGGCCAATTTCTAGCATGCATACAAAAAACATATGACAAAATAATGGAGGTATAGATTTCGCAATATTGATAACATAGAAATAATTCCAATTTTATAAAATGAAAAATATTCCTTTAAACACTGATATCCTGAAACAAAGAAAAAATGCCTTTTTACTAGAACAACAATATTTGAGAAAATAGTAACATAGAACCATAAAGTTCTTCAAAGGAAAAAAAAAAGAAAGTATAGAAAATGTACATTAATAAATAAAAATTTGCATTCTCCTTCTCACAAACCTTTCAACATACCAATTCTATTTAAAATCTCTTTTCAAATACAAATATTTGTGTGAAGTAGGTACCAACTATGACATCTCCAATATATAATGACCACTTAATCTATATTATCTTACTCTTATACATTAAAACCAAACTCTTCTACTTCAAATTATACATCTTCGATTTCCAACATAGTTCAAGAAATTATTTCTACAATTATCCCACAAATTCTGACTTATTAGAAAACATCTTTCCTCCAGTTTTTAATGTCTATTAATACAAATACTATTACACTAATAAAATGGAATTCTAATGGTCTAAAATGACAAATCAAATCTTTTTCATCCCTTTTTTTCATTTCATAATATTGGCATGGGATGTATTTCTAAAACACATCTAATCCCTGAAGAAAAACTACCCTTAAAATATTACATTATAGAAAGGATAGGAATTTCTGACCATGCTTCTGTGGAGTAGCGATAATAATAATGTAAATAATAATAATAATAATAATAATAATAATAATAATAATAATAATGAATTTAATATTTCATCAACAAATATTTTTGTCTATAGCTAACATTTTAGAATAATAGCTCTACAGATTAAATTAAGTAACACTTGCTTACTCTCTATATTCAATTTGTAACTCCCCCAAACAAAACCCATTCCTTCTCAAATATATAATCTCATTTTTCAATCTTCGGATCCAATGATACTCTTAGGAGATTTCAAAAGCAAAAACACTTCCTCAAGATGCAACTCATCAAATCCTCAAGGTATTCATTTGAAACAAAATATATCATTCAAAATAATTTAGTCATATGTACTCCCTTCAACAAACTTATTACTTTAATCATAACTGTGTAATACCAGATATTTTAAGTTCAATAATTATAAAAATTAAAACCAACAATGCTTTCAATCTTCACTTTTTGAATTTGACTTTTATCATCTTATTCAAATGTTTCTAATTCTTCACTATTAAAATGAATTATTGCCTTCATAACATTTGTATAAACTGGAATATGTAACATACATACATAAATTCAAATTTTAATTTCCCAAAAAACAATAAATACACAATAAATAGATAATACTAAAAAAATTATATAGAAACAAAAATTAATTAAAACATTTCTAGATGGTTACACATTACACATTTCAACATACACATTAAACCTTTCCATTCATACTATATCTCTCTCCCAACATTACTTAAATCTTATTAAATCCAAACATAATCTAAGACTTTTTGGCAACAAACTCCTCGACATTAAAGAAAAATTAATAAGTTATCATGAACTATGAGAGTACGTGTCAACCAATATGAATTAAAAATATTTCAAAATTATATTGCACAAATACACCCCGACATTAGACCACAGAGGTCAACAATTACAAAATCAACAAAATGTTATTCTCCTAATCCAATATTAAACAACAGTCTACATCAGAATCGGACTACATCAATTTTAAACAATCAAATCAGATTAAGCTTGTAATGCAGAAATTAAGGATTTTTTTTCTTTCCCACATTATTTCGTCCCTTCACAAAATTTGATTATTCACATAGCTTCAGGAAATGATTCTATTTCAAACAGAATTATCAAAGAACTTAATTTAGAAATTACTAAATATTTTCTTTGCAATTTTTCTCTTAACACAAATTTATTTTAAAATAACTATATACCTAATGAATTTCCAATTTTATTCCACATATTTCTTGAAATCTAAATAATAATTATCATAATTGAATTCTGGTATCTCCAGAAAAATATATATACAAAGCATTGACATCCTGAAATTATGGGCAATTGAAGATGTAAACACAGATTTAAAAAAGAAATTTAATTGTCACCAAATAACAGGACATCGGTCCATAAACATTAAATAGTAGTGACTCCCACGTCAAAGTTCTGAAGGCTATAAATGCATATCTAAAACACGTAGTAATGTAATATATGTTTCACTCACATGTTAACTCATTAAAACATATTTACTTAATTTACTAAGCAACCATATTACATCTGCACAGAAAAATTGAAGCACTGACAGGAATGGCTGACAATAATATGAGTAGTGTTGAAATAAATTAATTTTAAATTAAAATAACTTGTACTCTTAATAAGATTCTTCCGTTACTTTGAGGCAGGACTTTTTAATTTTTGGCCACATCTGTAATATTGATGTACATGCTTAGAGAGCTTAATGATCTGCTTAATAGAGATATGTACACATTAAGTTCTATATGCATTAAGTTTTCATTCTCATATCATCATTATCATATTTGTCACAAGAGTATCACAATCACAGTAAAACTTATTGCCTATTCACTTATTTCACATTGCATGTACACTTTGTACTTCACATGTTCTTGAGCCAAACAGACAAATAAAGTTCTGTTAGGAACGACTGACTGAAAAAGGAGATAATTTTCAATTAAAAAAATTGTCTTAAATTCCCAATCCAGTAATTTCGGCACACATTCTAAAAATCACTGGGGACCAACATGTACTTTTAATTTGATTGTGGGTGGCTGATACAAGGTGTCAAGTGTTTAAGTTTATGCAATATCAACAATTCTGCATATCGTTCTTCCATTGAATTTTTCCACATTTCTGACGTGACATGGTAACAGATTTTGTAATTCCTTTTCTTTTCATTTTGTTATGAAAAAAACAGCCAGCGTTGTATGTCTCTGTAACATAGTAAGAAAAAATAACTAGGACAACAGACATTTTATCATGGTCTAATTCTTATTGCATGCAATAAGAATTCCATAATATTGTGACATTAATAGCTAACAGCTCAGAATTATCACTACTTTCGCTATGACGCTGCTGTCAGGAACTTTTATTTCTTTTCCAGAATTTTTTCCTTTCAGAAGAATTTTACCCACTCTAGACCCACAGTTTCTGCGTAACTGGAGAGTTGTTTCTCGTATTAAAGACACAGATGATAATGCCACGCACAATATACAATATAAGTTTCCCTCCGAAACAAATCGCTCATTGGAAAGGCAATGTAATAGCTTTTAAATAAGAAATGCGTAATCGAGCTCGCTCGCGTATGCTCTCAATGCAATTCTTTTGCAGCTAGACGAGGAGTTGGCACAAACTTAAATTGTACGCACGCATGCCAGTCGCCTACCAAGGAAAAGTCCCTGACTGCTATACTTCCATTACGTGGGGTATTTAAGTTGGGCTTGGCACCTACTTCTTCCAACTTATATTGTACACAAATGTCCCTGAGCCAATGTTGTAAGTATGGCCGGTGATTACCGGAAGGTTGGTATTTTTTTGTGTTTCAGATCAAATCTTACGTGAAATAAATCTTAGACACAGCAGTTACACTTGTCTTGTTAGTCTCAGATACTTTTTGGAAAGACGGCAGACAGGCCTCAAGGGAATTTGTTACTATTGGCTTCATACAAGTGTTTTAGATACACTGGTTTGTCATATTTTCACGGACAAAAAGTGGCGTCAGTTCGTTTAAAATTCTGATTTTTCGTCTCTCCTGCAAACGTGTTTCGTTGATTGATAAATAGTGATTCGGGCGCGTCAACTATAGTAATTAGTCCCGTAAGTGTGGTGCGTGTAGCTAGGGAGATGGCGGTGGTATGGCGAGATCTGGCGTCAACCTACAGTCAGCTAGCACGGTTTTCCGCAACAGGTATCACCTACCAGTGGAGCACCGCCCCAGTCGGGACAAGCTCCAAGCTTCCGACCGGTCTCGCAGAAATGAATGGTAGTGTAGTCCATGTGTGTGTGTGTGTGTGTGTAGTAGGAGAGGATAGGCGAAGGAAGGGGAAGGAAAGATTGCACGCGGCCCGTGGTCCGTTTGTTAGGGTACTACTTCGGCATTAACTTGGCGCTGATTGGAGAAACCACGGAAAACTACCAATCAGAGCAGCCGGCCGCTAGAATTTTGCTCCAGACAGCGACTGAATTCGACTTTATCTAGCTAGTGTCGAAACTCCTGCCACCGTCGGGACTCGAACCTAGGACCACCTGGTCAGAGGGACTGCAATGACATTAGTCAATGCCCTGAGCCATCTCCCGGTACGTGTTTCATCCACAGGTTTTTGTTAGTAGCCGTAAGTTTTTAACGTCTTTTGTCTGTGAAATTGCAATGTTGGTAATTCGTAGGGGTGGTTCGAGGAATAGTCCGTTTATGAGTGTTCGGCCATTTTCTCATGTGAAAATTGTTCCCTTACATTTGGTGGATTGATTAGAATAAGATGGAAGATGTGCTATATACGTCGTATGTCAAATGCTCGACTTCTCTTTCTTAGCCTCTTCCAGTAAGCCATGTCGTCTGCGTCAAGATTTTCTTCGCCTCTTACGCCGTGTCCTGCGTGAGCTACAACCGGCAGTGGCGACAAGCGATAGCTTGCTTCAGCTTCAAGCGACAAGTTGCGATGCCGCGCGACAGAATGCATGGGGTCCTGCGTTTGCGCTTCAAGCCACAGCGACAGCCGCCGCGCCGCGTGGTCAGTCTCTTCAATTGCGATCAGCTGTGTGAACCATGTCTCTACCGAGGGAATCCATGAAAATGTTTTTAATGGAAAGCAGTGCGCGGAAGTTGCTTCGGAGACGAAAAACGGTCATCGACCTATCATTTATACGCCAACAGGCATTTATATGGTGAATTCCGTCATTTGTACCCTCAGTTAAGAAAAGCACCAGATACATTTTTCTTATATACACCAATATCAATACAGACGTTCGATTATATTGTCATGTGCCTAAAAAAATAAAGTTCGCCATATCACCACCAACTTCCAGCAGCCAATATGCCTGGATTAAAGGCTAATTATAACTTTAGGGTAAATACTCCTTGTAATATTGCACTGCAATTATAGTGTTGTTATCAACCAACCAAAGGAAACATTCAAGATTTTGTTGTGTTAAGAAAACTCAAAGAATATATTTAATGTTTATGTTTGTTCATATTTTATTTTAAATTATATTCCGTTTGGCCCGTATATTGAGAAGAGACTATTATTTATCTGAAATTTATGAATAATCACTTTATTGTGCATTTCATTTCGCTACAGTTCAAGATCTTTTCCTCACCTTCAGGTTAGAATGAAAAAGTATTGAAAATCATTCATTCAAAGCAAAATAAATTTCACCAAATTTGATGTTTCCAAAGAAAATCAAATTAATAATTACTCAATGTAATCATATGGAGCCTACCTTATGTATTCCTCATAAAAAACTATCATTTCAAAGTCAAATGAATTTTTTATTTAATAAATTTTATTGCTAAGGAAGGGAACCATGGTGTCATAAACAAACTGGTTCTGTTTTAAGGAGAATGTGACAAATTTTATCAATCTAACCAGTATAAAAATTACTGAGGAGTGAATCTTATAAATTTGTAAAAAATATTAGACTCAACTTGAGTAATCTTGAAACATTGCATACAAAAATTCATAATTGTTTTGAATACACAATTTGAGTCAAATGTTTTCTCAAATTTGTATCATTCACTTCTCAGTTATTGTTATTAATTTGATTCTATTTGGAAAGCAAATTAGTTGAAAATTCTTTTACTTTGAATGAATTATTTTCAATACTTCATTTTCCTCATCTTAGACCAGAATAATAATCATCGAAATGAAATGCACAAAAATGAATTATTAACTTCATATAAGAAACAACAGCTTGTTCTCAGTATATGGTCAAATGGATTATACTTTAATGAATTTAAAAATATATATAACCCTTGTTCCCCAAGTCGCTTATCAAATTTAAAATGCTCATTTCTACTTTCATTTAAAATTATGTGTAGTAAAACACTGTAGGATATGCAACTGAAGGAAATATGTGCAGTTGCTCTCCCCTTGCATATTTGACTCATCATGCAAGATTGAAACTTTATATGCAAATCAATGAATTATGGTCACATATGAAATATTATTTTTGTACATGTTCCATTTATTAAATAAAATGGAAGACCTAAATGCACAAATAGTGACAATATTATGAAATCGATTTTAAATTAAGGTTCACATTGATAAGCACTAGCAATTGCAGTAATAAAATAATTTTATTACTGATATGGCACGGACAGTGACGGTAGGGTATTTATGAATTCACCGATGTTTTCTGCTCTTGAAGGTGGACAAATGTCTTTGCCACAGGCTAGAGTTTTGCCCGATACTGATGTAAGGTTACCATATGTATTTGTTGGGGATGAAGCATTCCCATTAAAAAATATTTGATGTGCCCCTTTCCTGAATGGCAATTAACCCCGGAAAAAGTGATTTTTAATCAAACACTTTCTGGTGCAAGCAGAGTAGTGGAGTGTTCGTTTGGGATTTTGTCTGCAAGGTGGAGAATAGTCAACATATGTATCAAAACAAAAGCGGAAAATGCTATCAAAATTGTTCAATGCACCACATTGCTTCACAATATCATTATTGATAAAGAGGGAGTAGATTCCCTTGTAAATCAAATTGTTCCACATTCTCCATAGATATTAACTCTGCCTGTAAGTAACAGATTTAATTCAACAACAGAAGCCCGAGAAATAAGGCAGACATTTTGTAATTTTTTTCAGTAGACCTGCCGGTTTGGTTCTGGAAAAGTAAACTCTCAAATAATACTCATTTGTTCCCTTCAATAGGGATCCTATATTATGTGATTAATAGAATACACAATGGAAATATGATCAATTATCAGTTAAATAAATAAGTAAATACATAAACATACTTGATATTTTCAGGGTGTCCGCCACTTCTTTCCACAATACACAACTAATATATCTATTGTGGTAGTTTGGAAGCCTTTTATCCCACAATTTCCTTCTTTTCTTCAATTCAATTAAGCTTTTAGTTGCATCGCAATTCGACATCTTCAAAATCAAATGAAGGAAAGTGAAAACTTGGGAAAACAGCGAAACCATACGCGCGACAGACCGTGAAGCTGTGACAAGTGATGACGATTCAAACAAGTTTTAATCTCGGACGCCGCCACTTGTAGCGCTACCGTAGCTTCGCCGCGGATGTAAATGTAGCTTCACTGTGCGCACGTTTTGTTGAGCACTCCTTTTGCTTTTAGTGGTAGGAGTAGAACTGATGTTCATTACTATTTTGTTAGCAAGGCTGAAAAATCAATTCAGCAGTTCGTTTACCGTTGAAATTGATTTTCTATAACTCTGGAACCAAAAGTTATCTAATTTCTACTTTTCTAAAATAATATTTTTCTAAATTCTTGTTCTAGTTTTTCAAATGTTGTTAATTTTGATTTTTTTATTCTGGACCTCAAGAAAATGTGCGCAGATAATCTTTCCTCATACGTCATATAAAGTTTTTTACCGTTTTTTGGACCAAATAAATGTCTGACGCAGGTCCGTATCTGACCCAGGACGGGCAGATAGGCTACTGTGCGTTTGAAATTTGTCGCTTGAAGGTGTCGCGTGTCGCTGTCGCAGGATGTATCTCATGCAGCACACGGCCTTAGTGAACCGGGAACGTCATTAATAAAGGTGGAGAAAAGAGTTTGGGAAAGGAGAGGTCCTGGCGAGACGCCAACGAGGATTAGGTGTCGTGTGGAATCGAACTTCGAGGAAGCGGTAGGAGCAGGGAGTGTAGGAAATTAGGAATGTAGGGACGGATTTTGAGAAGGTAGTCTAGTCTAGTATGTCATTAGGCTCGTTATTTCTTGGAGGGGTCAGAATTGTAGTACGGTCTGTTTAATATGTAGTCTTAAGTCCTTTCCCGTCGGTTGCCACATTTGCAGCCCCCATGACATTTCCGGTCTCCTGCAATGAGCGTAAACGTTTCCTTGTCTACGATGTGGTCCAGTTCGTTTTCGTCTATGTGCGTTCTTGGTCTATTGTACAGCGAGATAAAATCGCCGTAGGGAAAGCGTCTAGCAGGGGAGAGGAAGAAAAGTTAGGAGCAAAGGGGCGCTTCCTCTTCTCCTACGGCCTACGGGTGGATGGGCGGAAGAAATGAGTACAGACATGAGCTACGTCATAACAAGCCCGAGTTTATTGGGCGAAGTTTCTTACACGGGCATCGGCACCTGCCGCAGCCCAGCCTCGAGGAGGTCGTCCTCCGGAAGAGCGTCTCGCAGTGGCCATCGCCGCTGCTGGCAGATCGCGGAGGGTCGTACTAGAGCGGCGAGGTGGAGGTGCGTCAGTAGGTCCTCGTTAGGGGCGGAAGGGCCGTGGCTGCCGAGTAGCCTCCGTCCCACTCCGCGCGGCGCGCAGGCGCTTCCATTGGCCTCCGCTGCTGAGGCGCTGAGGCGGAGCTGCGGCGAGTGCTCGCGGGCGCCAGGTGGCTGCGGCCACGCGCATCACTCCCTCCTCGAGGGCAAGGCGCGTCGCGTGGCCGCAGTGCCTCTCGCGTGCTTAGGCCTAAGTCGTTATGACACTTTCCATGTGAAGTTCACAATAACCACATTCAATTTGCTCTAGCTACTGATATCAGTTTATAAACAATATGAAATTTACACGCAATGTAATAATTACTATATATAATATATATAGATATATATATATATATATATATATTGCAATTGGATGAGAAACTAGGTATGCGGACAGGCATTGGTCGTATCGTGACCTAGACAGCCAAATGAATTCTGATATTGCAATATTTTTTTAACTAAATAACTAAAGTGTGATCTTAAAGTAAATATTGATTTGATATGTACATTGTATGTTTTTATTTGTATTGACATTTCTACATACATAAGATTACACAACAGAAGTAGTGTGTTGAAATAGTCCATGAGCTGTGCATACTTCAGAACTTACCTACAGTTATTTTAAAAATGTTGGTGTATTTACACTTATACTTTGGCAAGTTTTTTGAAGTATACTCTACTTTTGACATCTGTCAATACATCGAAAACCCTATTATGAATCAGAAGCACTGATCCCACACCAACGCGACAAATACTGTTTATTCAGACCCCATATTTTGAGGTGTATCTTCACCTTTGACACTATAACTCGGAACATTATGTGAGTTTATTTTATTAAAGTGACAGAATTTGTTCGATGCCAATGAAGTCGTCGCCTAAAGAATTCATTTTTTACATGGGCGAGATATCGTACTTCAGTTATTCACTGTGGGTTACTGCTCGTGATATCGGTCATGACAGAGTATTGCCAAAGGTAAAACATTTTAGTATTTTAGACGCAGCCACGAGGTAGCCGGAAGCTTTCCTGTCGCGAAATGGTCAAGTTAGTTTGATCTCTCGTACACTGTGCCAGGAGATTGACATGTACAACAGCCTGTCGCTGTAGAGTGTGCGAGTCTTCGTTGAATACTTGGTACAGAACTTTGACGGCACTCCTGTAAGCTCATTAGCAAGGCTTCCGAATCGTTCGCGACTCATCGAGTAGCAAGTGGGTCGGAAACTTCTTAGGATGGGAAACACCGGGCCGTAGATGTACGTGCTGTATTTTTGTTATAGGCGATGGAAGGCTGAGGGGTGGAGAAGAAACTGAGGTTTTCAGTCTGTCAGGATGAGAAGTAGGGATTTGAAAGAACGCTGCATTTGTTCTTAGTACTGGTGGCATCTGCCTACAACGTACTGCTCGTGTCACATTGCCGACATGTGAAAAACCGCTACAACCGCCACTCCATCTTTTGAAGGTGAAAAATATTGCTTCTGATCTGACTTGATACTGGTGGCATCTGTCTACCACGTACTGCTGATGTCACATTGGCGATATGCGACAACACCGCTACAACCGCCACTCCATCTTTTGAAGGTATACGATGAGCACGCGTGTGTTGCATAAACGTCTTCATGTTGGTGAGATGGGGAAGCTCTCTTCGCGCAGCGTCCGTGAAGCGTTCTTCACAAGCAGCTTCAGGTCTTTTGGGTATTAGGGAGGGAGCCAAATACTCATATTAGCCAAGGAGATTTGGGTGCTGCTGAGGGTGTGGCTTACGCAACAACTTGGACATGCCGCATCGTCGCCATGCATTCCGCCTAGAGGTGATCAAAAGATGTCATGAAGGCCCTACGTCGTCAAGGCCAGTGATCTCGTGAAGTATGTGGCGGTCTGCGTGGATATTGCTTCGACAGGAATGTAGGACTTGCAGAGTAACAGACAGCATGTCGCAGAGCCTGGTCAGTGTACGAGAAACGTTATAGAAAACGTAAATTTAGAATTTGGCGCCTGACATCTTGTAACGTCTTGCGTAAGACGTAACTGTTTTGCAAGATCTGCAATGACATCGTTCGTGGCAGTACCCACTCGTCAATTTAATTCTCTACCAAGTACGTCCACGAGACCTCGCCTATGTCTGCAGCTGCTGTTAAATTGGAGCTCCGAAATGAACTCCTCCTGCAAGCCACCCCATTGGGAACTTGGGTCCCATATTCTACACAAATATCAATTACATTGTCAGCGTTATTAACCCTTATCTGCCTGAATAATTTTTTAAAATTTCTTTACACAACTGTATAATTTAAAATTTTATCTCAAAATTTTGAAATGCACATGGGGACACCTTTCGGATGTTATTGAAAACTAAATTCTAATTGCATTACTGCAACATTTTAAGGTAAAAGTTGAAGTATCTACAAATTCGTACTGCGTGTCCATACGGACACGTCAGGGAGATAAGGGTTAATTTTTCCTTGAAGTTAAACTTTTAGGTTCTAAAAATAGCAAGCAAGTTCACTATTCACAACTTCTGCTGTTTTATACAGCGATAAATTTGCACCATCTCTTCGGTTGACAGTTTTCTCCTTGTTCTGTGGTATGAAAAGAAGTCCGTCGGTTTAACATCAACCATCGTGGTCAGTTGACACCAGGCACCATCGTCGGCATTACACCTCTCCATCTGTAAAAGAAAGAAAAATACTATATAGCAATATTGCGGGAACGTTTTGAACACCCGTATTTTCTTCTTTAAGCCCACCTGTGCGGCGTCTCCCACACCACCCGACCAGGCCGAGCGCGGCTCGACTTGGTCTTCTTCGAGTAGATTGGGCATGTCGGAGGCTCTCCGCGCTGTCCAACCGTGGAGAGGGCGGAAGACGACGCCGAGGACGCGGCCTGCAGCTGCCGCTGCGAGCGGCGGCGTCCGTGGGCGACAGTGAGAGAACATGGCCGCAAGAGCAGTCTAGCCGTCCATCCCAGTCCTCTGGGCTTTTAGACACACACCCCGGCAAAGGACAGTAATTGTATGTCCTTGTCCTCGAGTCTGGTGGCGGTGACCCAGTCGTTTAATGTTCTCGGACTTTCCATAACACAACGCACGAGTCTCGATTTAGACTCAGATTGAATACTGATTGAAGCGGTTTATGATCTACTGGCGTAGTATATCTGTCTAGTAAATAGTTTTTAAATGTTCTAATAGTTATAACTGCTCGATATTGAGATCTAATGCGAAATATGAATTTTACTAACATCGAACTTGTTGTACACATGTTTTCATCGCCTTCTGTCATATATACCGCCTAACTCCATCGGCGATGCGTTTGTCGTAAGGATCCATTGTTCCAAAATGGGAAACCAAAGTACCAAAGATTTTCCTATTGCTTCTTTTAGTTTTTTGAAACGTTTTCATCTTCTCGCTATCACAATTTGTTATTTCTTAGTTAAATCACTCAAATTCTGGTCAGCTGCGAAACATTTGGAGTTTAGTGAGAAGTGTTAATCAGTGAGAGGAGAGCCGGCGGACGGGTGATTTGGAGACACCAAAAGAAGATTCCTTATGGGCCATGGATCTGCGTATGAAGTAAGACCTATTCCAATTCTTTCTCGTTCAGAAAACTACAACAGGAGGCTAAACGGATTTTATTTTAAACACTTTCTGCGCGTAAAAGTTTGTCAATGGGGGTGGAAGCCTTGGCAGGCAAAGGAAACTGCACAAGGAATCCAAGGTCAAGAGTATTTAACAATTTTTGGTTGTAAATAAGTTTTACACTTCTGTCACTTCTGTCTTTCCGTGTGTAATGGAATATACGAGTTGAGAAAATTTTGATTTTCACGTTTTTTTTATCTATCGAGCAATGCCACCATGTAATTATCAATCAAGCTACTCCATGAAGTTTATAATTGCTGCAAGTGAAGATAGGTGTTAGCATGTAGGTTTTCGGAAGAGTTTCTTTGTTTCAATTTATTCGCATCTACATGGATGCCAACAAGCAGAACACAATTTTCCATTTCGAATAATTCTTATTTGTTTCTAAAGAACTCCAGCTTAATGCCATTTGTTTTATTTATCATGTACGTTTTTGAAGTTCGGTTTCAGCAAATGTGTTGATACCATGTGAGTTATGGTTTTGGCGTTATGAGTAAACTAACAAATTATTTCCCTGTAAAGGTGCTTCTAAAAGGCGAACTAGTTTTTCGTCGCTACGTAGCATTTTTATCTTTTCTCAGTTGACTCAGGGGTTACAAAGCCCTAGATAAAAATCCATGTGAATGATTAATGTGCTATCCTACGTTTTGAACAATCGTTCCTTCGAGCGTTTCTAAACGAAAAGTGGAAGCAAGAGAAAAATGACCTAGTCACGCACCGGCAATATTTCCAAGCGCTTAACCTAACAACTGTTTTTCCATTACCGGCATGTTCCAAATGGTAGAAAGAAGAAAAAAAAGCACGTGAAAAGTGTAAATGAGAATACAAAATTTTACAATATTTACCTTCCTTTTTTTTGGAAATCTTGAATGTTTTCCCCTAATTTCCTGTTTCAATAAATTGAGCTGTAAATCCGACACTAGTGAGACGTATCTCGACATGGAAGCTAACTACATTACACACTACATAAACGACTGCTCAATCGGGGGTTTCCTAATAAAGAGACAAAAACTTTAGGCCCCTCATTCCTTCTCCTTTCCTGACTTCCTTACCTACCGCACCGACAGACCCACCCTTGGAGGAGGTACCGCATATGTATCCGGAAAACCATTCCCCGTAAATAGCTCCTCCATCCCAAACCTCAATTTAGAGAACACCCCGCCTCGAAGTTGCCCATGCCCCCACCCCATGGCACCATCACTATCATCTCCTACAAACCTCCCAACACACCCACACCTTCACACACTGACTTACACTCACTGATGACTAACAGACATATCAGCTGGAGACCTGAATTCTAAGAACACTGTCTGGAGATGTAGACGGACGAGTAATACGAGAATCCATACATGACCACAACTTAACATTAGTAGTTTCCTCTTAACATACCCACATCGTTAATGACTTATCCCATGTGAAACGGTTCTTATATTTATAGTTGATTAAATTAATAACATTTATCCTTCTTCGCCCCATGTTGGGACGGACAAACATTTTTGGATTTAATTATACTAATAACAATAATAATACTAAGAACATTAATACTAAGAACATAAATAATACTAGTAACAATACTATTAACAATACTTATAATACAATATTGTATACCAAGAAATCCAAACTAATCGAACTATAGCGGCAAGCAACCCGATATAGTCATCCGAATTTTGTTTGGAGAAAAAAATCGTATCACTTGTCGATGTTGCTGTACCTTGCGATCAAAACGTCGTTACCAGGAGGAGAGGCAGAGAAACGTCTTAAATACAAAGAGTTTGGATATCGAGATCAGCCGAATGTCAGGCACAAAAGTACAGGTCATACCGATCGTCATAGGAGCTCTGGGATTTGTTCTGCAAAATTTGTGTAAGAACTTGGCAAAACTTCCATGTCATTCAAAACATTGGAAGTGCCAGAAATTGCTTTATTTGGTACAGCCCACATTTGCGTAAAGAATTGTAGAATCACCGACATTTCCGTACATCTGCTGTCCAGGTAGCTGGTTGCAACGTGGAGTAGATTTTATATCGAGTCGACCTTATCTTTAGTCGTGTTGTAGTGGAATAATAATAAATTATCCTTCTTCGCCCGCTCGCTGAGAATACCACTTAAAACATTAATTTCTTAATTATATTTAGTTCGCCTTCGAATATTTAGGTTTCTCTTTGCCTCGAACTAGTTAACCTATTTTCTTAATTTTATTTGGTTCGCAAAGCTGTCCCATACGGGAATGGGGATGATATTATCCGTTTTTGGGAATGGGAAAGCGTCGCTTTATATTGGTAGCCATTTTCATCCCTTATAACTGAAATGAAAACAAAGTTTCAAAATTTAACATTGCCACCGCAATAATAGGTGCAGTTCTGTACTATATTCCTACATAAATTTTTATCTTTAACTATTGTTATACTGTTTACCTAACATTGTTACTGTCTTACCTTACACATACACAAAATAATGAGAACACATTCTAATATTTTATACTCTGTTTTGACGAAAAATTCCCACACTCATTCACACAAAGGCAAAAAGAAAATCATTCATATACGCGAGCATTCCTTTTTTATGGCTATTTACTTTCGAAACTTAATATCCTATTTGAACTTCAACAGAGCTTTCTTGGCTTTCTCACATTACGCGTTGAACAGTTGAAATGTCCACTTCTCTGTGTACCGGGTCAGTTTCACCAATGTTAGCACCTGCGCTCCGTCAAACCCCGATATTACCATACGTTTAAATTAATTTCATTTCCATAACCATATCTTATGTACACAATATCAACTTATTCACTTTCATTTTACTAGACAAATTAAAATGGAAAAACAAAATAAAACCATTTTCGACCGACAAATAGAGAAGGCCTCCATGAACCATGCTGGCTGTAAGGGTCTAACATCCTTTGGTACGCCTTCCCATCAAGTCTAAAACAACTGCCAACCTCTTCGTCATACTATAGATTACCATTTCGTTTTCTCGTTTACTTTTCATAGAACTCTAATCCACTCCTCATTATTTAATTCCTACTTTTTTCGTTTTTCCTCTGCAATTTGTAATCGCAACTCTTCCGAAATAGAAAAAGCTAAAGCCCATTATAACCTCCATACTACCAGACACTTCTTAAAACAGTTCCTACTCTCACATTCAAAATTTCTCTTCCACAATGTAGAAAGAAAAGCAAGGTAAAAAAATCAACATCTATTTTTTGAGTTACTCCAGTAAAACATAGATGAAATATCAAATCAAAAATATTTCACACAACAATAAAAAAACTATATTCCGACCGCAAAACTGCCATTTCTATCGGCAGAGGCGCATATTGGGCTGAAATGGCCTGAAATGCGCGCATTGAGAGAAAAACAAAATTTGCAGAAATGGCATTTGCAGAAATAATATGACTGTATGCTATTTATGACTTCCTGAATACAATTTCAAGTTTTATATCACATTTTGATTGCGATATATATAAGAAAAAAGCATTCAAAACGAAGCATTTTTGTCAATGAAATTAATCCCATGTTATTTAAATGGGAAAATAGGTCTCACTTTAAAAGGCTGTAACTTTTTTTCTTCCTCCGTCCTCCTCAATAGGATTGTTAGGAAAAGAAGTCTATTTATATAACTACATGTTACGATTAAATGCAGCTGCGTCCACCTGCGTCCGTGAAAATAACAGCGTTTTGTAAAAAGTTTAACCTACCGGAAAAGCCACGCGCCATGCTCGGAACCTGCGCATGCGCGTGAGCACACGCGCGTCTTGTTACCATTGGCTATCATGCCAAATTAGAGCTCAAACATTTGAATTTTGTCACCTACATTATTATTCATTCAGAAGATATTGATTGTAACAACCTAGTGAGGGAAGTAACAATATCTAAAAATTACGACAAAAAAAATACATAAGAGCGTGAAAAGAGATGCACATATTAATTGTAATATCTTCAACATTAGTTTTATTTCTCCGCTAGAGTTGGTAACAAGAGTTACATCCTTTATTTCGCTCTGCAAGTTGCTATTTAGAGTGTGATTGTCATACATGCTACTATTTTGTACATAATTTTTGACACTGTTTTTCAAGAACTATTATTTGTTTTCATGTTTGTCTTGTCAATTGCAATAATTGAAGGAAAGAGTGTATAGTTTATTTTCGAGTTAGTAGGACAAAATTAGATCAGCTATTAGTGTTTAATTGCGTTTTCACTAGTGTAAGGTAATATATCACAACTACTTTAGCAGAGTGTGTATTTTCGATCTTATTGTATTGTTATACATTGCAGTTGCAGTTATATGATTTTGTAACTTAATTGTGTATGTCTTACACAACATAACCTATAAAAAGCAATCAATGTTTTTCTGGAAATAACATTTGCCAAGTTGCTGTAAGCAAATGCAAATGAAAATAATCCATGGTGTCCGGAAAAGAAAAATATCTTATTAAATCAGCCTCTCACATTTGATCAAGTGAAATATTACCCGTAAATTGACGTTTGTTTGTTTTTAAGAATCGTACAAAATAATGATAGCATTTCTTAGAATGTTCCATGTTTATGATTCTTCAAGACAGTAAATATCTGTTAAATTGAGGAAATTGTGGTAATTGTAAAAATTTTTGTAGG
>JAHLJT010007392.1:0-11416 GCA_031308135.1 Acheta domesticus
TTCCACTTGGTTTCAGATTATTTAACCAAGCATCGGAGATTGCTTTAATTTACAACTGTCTGCAAACGCACAGGTATCGTAAATGTATATGTACATATTATATAGTATGATAGCGGAAGGTGCCTATAGAGGGATAATGAGGGTTAATGAAGCTGATTATCATCACAAGTATCTACTCTGTTTGCAACCGGATACTATCGTCAACGATACATAATTTCAATTTGAATAGAACATTTTTATTGCTTATGGTATAGATTAAATGAAGGAAAAAATAGTCCATCCCGTGTTGCGTAAGTTATTGTCGAGAGGGTGAAATAAAAACAACGGTAAATATGTTTAATAAATTGATCAAAATAGTAGTATCGTTTCACCTATCATTTCCTGACAAACAGGCACAAAACAAGACTATAAGCATACATTAATAATATCTCAATCATTTCAATCTCCTATATTATGTTTCACAAGCTAAGTGTATTTTCAAGAAATAATGACACAAAATCCGTAACATGTGCTACTGGGAGAGAAAGGAGTTACTTCAGGCCTGCATCAATAAATTTATGAAAAACTAGTGGTGCTACAGAATGGCACAGACTTTCCCGTATTAGTTTTCTATTTCCTTGGGTCTTCGCTAGCTATTCGGAATTGCCACATACTCTTTCTTGCCAGCTGCCATCTATCACCGCCAAAAGTACATTTTTTTATTTTCTTAATTTTTCGGTTTCCTATTGGTAGAACGGAAATATTAATTTTAGAATATTAAAGAACACAAAAACCTAGTCCTAAATGGCAATTTTCTTTTAAAAATTATGTGCCGTTTAAGAGAAAATGGCGTTTTAGCGCTACTAAAAATGCGAAATTTGAAGCTCATTTTCACAGAAAATTTTTGAGTTTTCAAAATACTTTATTTGAAGTTATTTGAAGCACTTACACTCACAAATATAATAATCTTTACAAATTGCTGGTAATGTGCATATTAAAGATGTGAGAGATCTTTCAAAAAATTACATTTATGTAATTTTTGAAAAAACAAAAAAATACTCAAAATAAACTTTACGCTATACTAAAGAGTGTAATTAGCACTATCCGTTACAAAAGTTTCAAGAAAAAATTTGCAGCCATATATGAGAAAATGGCGTTTGAGCGTTTCTGAAAATGCGGAAATTTGAGCTACTTTTCACAGAAAACGGTTGTGTTTTCGAGAAACTTTACTTGACATTATTTAAAGCACATGTACTCGTAAATATAATAATGTGAAAAAATCGCCGCTAATGTAAATATTAACGACGTGAGAGACAAGTAAAAAAATTACATTTTTGTAATTTTTGAAAAAACAAAAGATAGAGCAATATGGCTTTTATGTCATCTGATAGAGTACATTTACCACTATCCCTACCAAAAGTTTAAAGAAAAAATTTGGAGCCGTTTTTGAGAAAATCTTGTTTTTGTAATTTTTTAAAATTGCACATATTGCACGCAATATTGCACGAAAACTACTAAAATTTTGAAAAACATTTACATGACCTTTATGAAAGAACTCAATATGCAGAACAAATTTTATTTGAAGAAAAAATCTCTATCTTCAATTTTGTAGTTGGAGAAAGACGCCGAAAAAATTCAAACTTTCACAATTTTCGAAAATTCAGAGTTAACGTGAAAATCGGACCTATGCCATGTTAATAAGTGTATTTTACTCTATTCATACAAGAAATTTAAAGAAAAAATTTGGAGCCGTTTTTGAGAAAATTTTGAAAATCCCCGGGGGCTTCATATAAAGTACCCCCAAATTTTGAAGAATCTTTTTCAAAATCTCAAAGCTTCGACTAGAATCAGATCGACCGGGGAATATCCATTTTGGAAGAAATCGTACGTATGGTTTAGGCGCTAGCAGTGTTCACAGACGGACAGACGGACGGACGACGGACAGACGGACGTTTTCCTTTCAATTGGTTTTTCGGTATCAAGGACCCAGAAAACAGGGTTTCTGGCTACACCACGTGTTAGGGGATTTTTTTTCTAATTTAGCAACTGGTTTTATCCACTTTTTCATCACGGCCGGCAATTTTTTTATTCAGCCGATTTTTTCGCAGCATTACTTAACTTTCCCTCTACTACGTATATTACTCCGTATATACTTCGTATACGGGAAAGTAAAAAGTAGTATGACGCAGATAATGATATGGCCTACCCTAAGGGAAACAGCAGGCACACGTGGAAATCAGACATGTCACACAGCAACAACATACCATTACCATCGTGCATCACTCAGGTCATAACTGTCATTCTAAGTTCATAAAATCAGCTCCAGAACGACGTTATTTTCACTTTTAAAACACTGACTTAAAAAGTGCGAAATATTCGCTCAAATCCAGCCAGTAAGAGTTATTCATTAAATCAATGAATTTGTTTTTTTTTTTATTTTCCGCATTTCGCTTACCTTTCTCAGCATCAATAATAAAATTTGAATTCTTCGCGGATTAAAGTCGCTCCTCAGCGTCTTTAGTTGAAACACTCAGTCAAGCTACAGCTACATTGACACAGACTTCGTCCTTCCACGACGCCTTCCTATTGGTTTAAACGTCCAGTAATGTCTGCCGTAACTCCCACAACCAGCTCGTTTCTGAGGCCGTCTAGCTCTTTTGGAAATAAGGCACCTCGTAATCTTTCGGTGTTGTCCTTTTCCTCATTGATTGCACCCCCTCATAGGTTGCAGGTTTATTGACTATCGAATTAGTTCACAAAGCTTCTCATAAAAATTTCCCCAAACTCAACTTCGGCATTTATTATTCAAGAAGAAAAACTAAAAGACGTATTATTTAACTTCCTCATACCCCTATAAATACACGTAGTATATAGACAGTTACGGAAATCCTTTGCAGGATATTAATGAACTTACACGAACGGGTTTATAACGAAAAGTGTTTGTTTTTTTTCAAAACGTCCGCTTAACATTTCATATGCTTTTTTCAAAATGTGCATTGTCCGATCGATATACCCCTACTTAAAAACAGGGATTTTTAAAAGATTTTTAAATTTTCGGGATACTTCATTGAAGCTTCTAGGACTTTTTCAAAAGTTTTCTCAACAATGGCCCCAATTTTAATTAAGTACATTCTTGTATGGTTACAGATTCGTTCAGTTCTAAAATCTAATAGGCAATTTATCACTCTCAATATCGTTTATGGATGCAAAATTGGCAGAACTCGGAAATACGAATTTTGTGTAATAGCCATTATTTAATAATTTTTTGTAACTACTATTAACAGAAAATGTATGAAGCTTTCGGTAACGCTTACTTCGCAATCCGTCACTTGTATACGTGACTTATATCCCCACGTACAGAGCGTACAGGCTGTACATAGCATTACGCAATGTACTCCGGAGCAAAGCAGGGCTTATGAATTTAATTAAAGCACAAGGCCCGATAACCAATATCTTGGACCAGAAAGAAGGCGCCTTTTCGTGTCCCCGATAATTTTAACGCACTTCTATCTTAAGCACCTAATAAATATTAATAAATTTCATCGCAGTTGCGCCCTGCGCTCAGATAAGACGTCGAAGGCTCCAATAACTAACGCCTGCCCCTTAACCTCCATGTAATCATGAAAGGTCACTTCGGGGCACAGTCCTCGCGATACCAAGATCCTCGCTTTGGAGTTCCCCCTCCGCCCGTGATAAGGGCCACACAGAGCGCACTTGCGTCTCTGACCATAACAAGTATCTCCCCCTCCACCATGTACTTACAAACAGGAGTGGGGATGTAGTCTATATAGTTCCTAAGGAGATATTGTAAAGGGTTCACAACCATTTTCGACTTTGTAATAGAAATTTGTATAACCTGTATTTTATTCACTTCTGTAATAAACTCGGTGTGTTCTCACTCTCTGAGTTTCATTTCACTAAGTCTGTCTGGAGAACTATCGTCTTGCCATCGACGTATTTTACTGGGGGCTCAGCCGGGATGGCAGGTGTCCAATAATTGCAATTACGGAAGACATTAAGCGAGCTAATTGTCAGTAGTAACCTCTTCAACAATTAAGAGGCTTTCAAGACTGCGACTTGCCGCGCCCTGCTGCCCTGTCTCGACGGAACGTCCACGACGAGCACGCGGTCTTCATCGCCATTGCAGAGGACTTCTTAAGGCCAGCCGATCGCCAGCAGTAACCTCTTCACCCATTAAGAGGCCTTCGAGTCTGCGACCTGCTGCGCCCTGCTGCCATCCACTTCGGACCGGCCTGGTGATCAACGGAACCTGAGAGAACGTCCCACTTCAGACGCAGGATGTTGGTCTGGATCCTCATCTCTTCAATGCTGTTAGTGAGACTTCACACCGCTGTGTTAATGAGTGCAGTGCTTAGCTACAGTAGTCAAAGAGCTATTTTTGGTTATCGTGCATTTTCATTAAGCAAAATTCAGAAGTGCAACGTAACTTATAGAAGTGCAGTAGTTAAACGCAATAGTTTAAAAAGCTACTTTCGTATCCTGCATTTTTATAACCTGTGAACCAGAATTAAATTTATAATTCATTTCATTTTGAAAGTAACCAGTTAGAAAATAAATTTTAATTTTAAAGATTATCTTACTTGTATATTTTAAGGAATTTATTCCATAACTTAAAGGTAAATTTTATTTACATAATGGCGCAAGGCTTCGAACCCCTCACAAAGTGGGAAATGGCACACATTAATCTGTTGCCAGAATTTAACGGTACTTCCGACTGTAATTTAGATTATTTCTTAGTCCAATGCGAGTCTTTCTTGCGAAATTTTCATAGATCTCCGGAAACCCCAAATGCAGAACTGACTAATATGTTCCTTTTCAATGTAGTAAAAGCCAAAATCAAAGGCGAAGCACAATCAGTGCTCGATATCGAAACAAATTCGAATTTCGAAAGACTAAAGGAAAAGTTAATAAGAAAATACGGAGACGCTCGCGACGAACACATCTTGTTCCGCGAAATATCCAATTGTTGTCAAAAACGCAATGAAAGTTTCCTGGAATATCATGACCGATTAAATCAACTACTCATTAAGTACAAAAGTACATTAAAATTGAATCATCAAAATCCCATTCTAGAAATGAAGTTACAGGAAGCAGACGGAAAAGCTTTAGGCGCTTTCCGAGCAGGTATCCTTAACCCATATCGCGAATACCTTAGGTACGCACAGATTACAGACCTCTCTCAAGCTCTTCGTGCATGCCGCGATTATGACAACGAACGAGCATACGAAAACTACATGGATTCATTGCGCAAGAACCAAAAACAAAATCTTCCAACTCCCAACCAACAGGTTAAAACAAATCAAACGCCCACGTTTAATTTCAGAAGTAGCTTCCCCACACCTTTTACGCATTCTAATTTTACTCCAAGTATGTCGCGTTTTCAGCCAATGTCACATCGACCTGAACCAAGTAGAGTCTTGCCACCGCATGTAAGTCAGCCGCAAAATCACACGCAGCAAAATTCGCATCGTTCTCCTCTTATTAGGCCTCCCCAATTTCGACCACCTGTAGGTCAGGGAAGACCATATCCACATCCCTTGCAGATTGGAAGAATGCATGACCCGCCGAATCAACCGCAAGGTAATAGACAGACTCCCATGTCAGGTGTTTCCACTATCAGACAAAACGCGAATTACCACTACAATGACAATCAGATTGACCTATACTGACTATAGCGGACAGAATTATGAGGACATCCTATGACGAAACCTCTCAGAAGTATGACTACTATTATCCAGAGCAGACAAATGAGAACTTCGAAACTAGCGAATTCGTGAACCAGGATTTTCGCGAGGTTGCGTCATCAATACCCAAGACTTGAATAATATACACAATGCTCCAGAACTCCCTTTCATCACGTTGTTTGGTCTAAAGATCTTAATTGACTCCGGCGCCAGCAACTCTATGATAAATCCGAACCCCGCTTACGAAATGTTTTCTGAATATCTTTTTAAGGAAAATTTTTGCATCCAGTCCATCCATGCTAAAACAATAGGAACGGACAACGTACGCTATCGGATATTTTCTGAGTACGGTCTGGACTCGCCTATTAATTTTAGAGTAATTCAGTGGCACAATTATTTCGATGCTCTCATCGGCTCTTCAGATTTTGTACGTCTGAAAGCGAAAATTGACTACCACACTAATACTATCATCCTAGGGGATAAGAAGATTCCTTTCTACTTTCATTCCCCGTTCAAACAAAAACATCACGAAATCGAACAAAATTCCCACGATCTTACGATTCCAGTCAACATAAAACAAGGAGAAGTGTATGTCCCAGCTTTTATCCATGACGGTCACTACTTCCCCGACGCGATTCTAGTTGCCGAAGAGTATGCCGTTAAATATCCCACGGAATGCTTTTCGGAAGTCGAATTTGACCAGCCTGTGTATGTCGAACCACTAGACAGCGTCGACGTCCAGTCGCTTGAGATAAATTCAATTACCGAACGAGATATCGGAGAGTTTTTGAGAACTCAGCATATGAATGACCTAGAAACAGAGGCAATATTCAACGTATGTTCGGAATTTGCCGATGTGTTCTACTTCCCCGGTTGCGACCTATCTTTTACTAATTCTGTGAAACACTATATCCGTACCACTGATGAGAGTCCGGTTTATAAAAGAAATTATCGTTATCCACCCCACTTGAAAGACCTTATCAATAAAGAAGTACAAAGTTGCTAAATCAGGGCATTATTACACACAGCGAGTCGCCATATTGCAGTCCCGTGTGGATAGTACCCAAGAAAACGGACGCATCAGGCGAAAGGAAGTGGCGGCTAGTTATCGACTTCCGCGATTTGAATAAAAAGACTATTGAGGATAAATACCCATTACCTAGAATCGAGGAAATTCTTGATAGCTTAGGTAAGTGCCAGTACTTTAGTACTCTCGATCTGGCACAAGGTTTCCACCAAATCGAAATGGATCCTCGATCCATAGAGAAAACAGCATTTACTGTAGACAATCAACATTTGATGTTTAAGAGAATGCCTTTTGGAGTCCGGAACGCACCAGCCACATTTCAAAGAGTGATGGATAACGTGCTCAGACCGTTTCTCTATAAATTCTGCTTTGTGTACATCGATGATATTATCATTTTCTCGAAATCTTTAGAAGAACACGTCTATCATTTGTCACTTGTCCTGAAAAAACTACGAGAAGTTAATTTAAAAATTCAACTGGACAAGACAGAATTTTACACAAGGAAGTTGCCTTTCTCGGACACGTAGTGACCCAGGACGGTATAAAACCCAATCCGGACAAAATTAAAGCTATAAAAGAATATCCGATACCTACCACGACGAAGGAAATTAAACAGTTTCTCGGGTTAACAGGCTACTATAGAAAATTCATTAAGGATTATTCAAAGGTTAGTTTCCCTTTTACTCGATGCCTGAAGAAAGGCGCTAGAATTGATATACATGATGAAGCTTATAAAGGAGCTTTCGAACAGCTGAAAGTACTTCTCTCGAACGCGCCCGTCCTCGCCTACCCGGATTTCACGCAACCTTTCGTATTAACCACGGACAGTTCGAATTTCGCTTTAGGCTCCGTACTATCGCAAAATTCACACCCTATCGCATATCACTCTCGCACCCTGAATCCATCTGAACGTCATTACTCAACCGTGGAACGGGAGTTATTATCTATTGTCGATAGTTGTAAGCGATTCAAACCCTACCTCTGGGGACGACGGTTTACAATAGAATGTGACCACAGGCCCTTACAATGGTTGTTTCACTGAAGGATCCCTCCTCCCGCCTGTACAGGTGGAAAATAAAGCTAGAGGAATTCAATTTCGAGATTAAGTACGTGAAAGGCAAAATTAATTACGTCGCCGACGCGCTGTCTCGCATAGAAATTAATGCCCATGATGAAGACGCTAAACCAGACATTGCTACCGTCCCGGACAAAGACCATCAACAGGAAATTGACTGTCAGGCGATAAATTCTAATCTAGAAGACCCCATCTTCACCCTAAGAATGTCAGAAAGATCCCATTACAATGCGTTAGACCACATTTTCGTACCTACCACCGATCTAGAGGAATATATCATTAACAAAGAAACGCAAGCTCGAGAAATGGCTGCCCGTAATCCCCAGCCAGAGAAGACTTCTTCCCTTCATGAATACCGAGTAAATGACACTGTTTATGTAAAGGACCCGCCGACGCGTAACAAAAAATCCAAAAAATTGTATCGCGACGGCCTAGTGGTGAAAACCGAAACCAACAAAATCCACTGCAAAATGAAAAACGGAAAGTCATCGTAGATAACTACCACAAGTTTATTTTCCATTTCAACTTAACCACTTTAACAGAAACGTTCTCCCAGATAAGAAACACCACCGACTCCTTGAATACTAAAAGTAATAATACCTTTCCCTTCTTGTCTTACGAGATATCGATGCTACTAAAAGAGGCTGAAAAGGAACTTTCAAAATTACTCCCCACACGCAATAGAAATAAAAGAGGTCTTGTCAATGGACTAGGAAAAATTATAAAATTTATTTCAGGAAATTTAGATCAGGAGGATTACGATACGCTTGAGGCACAAATTACCGCCTTGCAAAGCGACAGAGATCAGGAAATACGACATGTTAATAAACTAGTCTCGTTCAGTAATTCTATCACTCACAAATTCGTAAATGAAATGAATCACATAAATTTAAACATGGGGCTAATTCAGCAAATATTGTCAAAGCAGGATTTCAAAGTAGACCTTTTAGAGCAGTATCAGTACACTACGATGTGTTTAAGAAGATTCTTGAAGATTCTACGAACTCTAGAAAATACCATAAGTTTGTCTTTCCATGATATCACGAACGTTCAGTTGTTCTCCAATGAAGATGTTACCAATGTAATGAACCATCTGTATGCGGTTATCCTGTCAAATCTATTGTTCATAGTGACCCTTACCATGTTTTTGAGAACCTCAAATTCACAAAGAGCCAGGTTGTCATAATAGACCAAGGATTGGTCGTAATATTATCAGTACCAACTACTGATGGTAATAATTATCACTTGTACGCAATCACACCTGTGCCTACTATTAATAACGTCGTGTTAATTCCTTCCGAGAGGAATTATCTCCAGGGCCCTACCTCTAAATGGTCCACGGAAGATTGCATAAAAGGTACATTAACATATGTTTGTGCTAATTACAATGTGAGAGTTACCAGTTGTAATCTGACGAAAACAACAGGATGTGATTTCGCACAGGTAACTAATGATGTAAAGCTGTTTCAACTTCTTAACAAAAATGACATCCTATTTTTCTCATCTCTTAAAGAAATTGTAATACAAACTTGCAATAATAACCAAACTTCGGTAGAACTACAAGGTTCATATCTAATCTATAGTAATGTAAATTGTCCTATATCAGCAATGAGTACCACATTAGAACCAAAGTCAACCACTCATGTCATGACGTTTCCACTTGTATATGTGTATAATGAACATGATGTAAAACTGAAAATTCAATTTCATCCATCCCACCTCGATGTAAATAAACTAAAATTAGACTTAATTCCCATCACACCCACTCCTATTTTGTGGAAACAATTTAATGTAGTTGATATTGGTTTCGTATTGTTTATTTATGTTTTGTATGTTATGTGTGTAGAAAAATGTTGTACAAGGTACTTCTTAAATTGGTGGTACGTCGGGAGAAAAAACAAATCCCCGAGGACGGGGAAGCGGATCTGGTGGGGGAGGACTTATATCCCCACGTACAGAGCGTACAGCCTGTACATAGCATTACGCAATGTACTCCGGAGCAAAGCAGGGCTTACGAATTTAATTAAAGCACAAGTCCCGATAACCAATATCTTGGATCCAGAAAGGAGGCGCCTTTTCGTGTCCCCGATAATTTTAACGAACTTCTATCTTAAGCACCTAATAAATATTAATGAATTTCATCGCAGCTGCGCCCTGCGCTCAGATTAGACGTCGAAGGCTCCAATAACTAACGCCTGCCCCTTAACCTCCATGTAATCATGAAAGGTCACTTCGGGGCACAGTCCTCGCGATACCAAGATCCTCGCTTCGGAGCTCCCCCTCCGCCCGTGATAAGGGCCACACAGAGCGCATTTGCGCCTCTGACCATAATAAGTATCTCCCCCTCCACCATGTACTTACAAACAGGAGTGGGGATGTAGGCTATATAGTTTCTAAGGAGATATTGTAAAGGGTTCACAACCATTTTCGACTTTGTAATAGAAATTTGTATAACCTGTATTTTATTCACTTCTGTAATAAAACTCGGTGTGTTCTCACTCTCTGAGTTTCATTTCACTAAGTCTGTCTGGAGAACTGTCGACTTGCCATCGACGTATTTTACTCACGCGACGGTCGGGAACAAAGTTTGTAATAACGAGGCAAAGTCAGCCGGCGTAGAAACGAAGAGGATGATGGCGAGTTTGTTTGCTTTGTGAAAGGAAAAAAATAAAATGCTCGTGATGTTTGGAACACTGTAGCTTTAGGCGAGTTCGGAAAGAGAACTCGAAGCAAGAGTATAAACAATGTTGTTTTTTTAAACTATTTGTGCGTTAGACTACGAAAACCAAATTGAACATGGGGATAGCCAAAGGAACGTGAAATAAGGAAGACAAAGGGAAATCAAAACCATATAGTTTTCCTTTTATGAATATAATCTAATTCTATACACGGAAGTCGTTCATTTCTGTTCAAACCCGAACATTTGAAGTATCTGGAATTCATTTCTTATTTGACGAAGTAAGTCATTTTTGGTCGGATATAGTGAAAGTACATCAGATATTATTTTGATCACTATTGAACTTTCCTATCATTCACTCATAGTTTGATCATACTCGTGATCACATTCTGATTCGGGGATCTTCAAGCATCAGAGACGGATTTACAAGATATTTCTAAAATTCTATATAGATCAATGGATCTCCACTGTAACCCGAGAGCCTGAATGAATTTTTGCATAGTATAGCATAAAACATTATTTAGGCGATCACGCGATCAATAGGTTTGAAAGTAGTTCCGAACTCAGGATGGAGAATTGGAGTAATGTTGTATCCTTTTGATTCGCATTTTTTCACGTCCGTTAAGCTGGCAAAGCCATTTTCAAAAAACACATTTTCTCTATACCCAGAATTTTGTGCTATTTTGTGCTTTCCAAATATCCAAAAATTAATTTTTTTGCTCCAACGGTTTTCCAAAAATGGGTGGCTTTGCTGGCTTAATGTTAAGCTGGCAAAGCCAATTAGCCAAAACAAATTTTCATTATACACAAAATATTGTGCTATTTTTGTGCTTTTCAAATATATAAACATTAATTTTTTTGCTCTTACCGTTTTTCGAAAATTTAGAAAAAACGAATTTTCGAAATGCCCGGCAGGCGCAACAACTACGCGTAAGAAAAGTACTCGTAGAAAA
>JAHLJT010007394.1:0-23925 GCA_031308135.1 Acheta domesticus
GTTCTTTAAGTAGAACAACTAATCAAAAGATTAAACAATACCAGACACACCAGAAGAATTAAGTGATATTTTCTCTTTGAAACTTAACCAATTAAAAGACCACTGTAGAAAGAACAATATAATGTTACTCGAATTTGATCGATTTATACTCATAGATTTCACATTAAAGAAGAAATCAAACACTACCGATTAACAATTACCCTTTACCACTACCGATGATCATGAACTTTTTCACAAACACCCAAATAAAGATCAACTAAATTATAAAAAACAGATACATCATTCGAAAGCAGACTTGAAACTTGGACATTTGACAGAAATATATTAAATTAGATACTAATCCAATACTTTCGTTTAAGCAGAATAACACCAGCTGTAATTAAAAGATTGAAAGCCTTCGAAGAAACAATTCCTTGAAAATCAGTCAAATTACTTGTGATTACAACAAAGAAGATGATATTCATGAGTTCAACTTTAAGACAGGAAATCAAATTGTACTACAACTCGACAATTTACGCGATTATATGATTACTAAAAACAATTACTAAGCGAAATGTGTGAGTTTCAAGGTAGGGGTTCCGGTTGGACACTTCACCGAATTAAGAGTTTTGATTAAGATTAAATAAGTACGTACAATTAGCGGCAACTCAATTTCGAATTACCTGATAAATCAAACACAAAAAGCAGTAGTGAACATTAAGAATAAAGATGATAAGTGCTTCTTATACTGCAGACCTGCACAGTATTTTGCACTTTCACTGACCTCAGGAGATGCGTGCGGGCAACTCGGGTGCAAATTAGAACGTGATGAGGTGGGGATGAGACCAATCTAGGATGGGGACCTCCAACAGAAAAGCGATTACTGATAGCGTATAAACGTAAAGAGCAATCAGCAAGAACATGACGGTATATCAGTTAAAGTAATAAATGTCTTTTGATTATAGTACAAATGTTTGATGCGGTATATGCAGAGGAAATATAAACACAAAATTAACATATTAGATTTCGAATGAAGTATTATAATTTTGTAGGGCTTATAATGTAATTCATTTGAAACATGTAATCCAAACGAGTGTTAAACTAAAAAACTTTTGATATGATTGTTTTTGTTTGATGATACACAATAAACCATTTTTGGCAGGATGTTTCAATTTATTTCAGATCGCTGTAAATGTCTTTGTATGTTCTGGCGCACTTCCACTATCTCAATGAATTTAGTCACAAAAAATGTCCAAATTAAATTTGAGCAAGTAGTTGCCCAATGCGCCAAAGAAAATGTAAGTGTAAAAAAGACAAATTGATTAAAATTAACGAAAATGAATTAAATACCAAAAATGATTATTTTTTTGTTTTAAATAAATAAAAATATATACGATGGAAAATACTAATCAGAAGATGTTTACAATTGAGGAGATGAACGAACTGTCGGACAGCCGACTTAACAAATATGTAAAGCCAAGAAGATCGTGGCTGTAGTTCTTTAAGTAAGAACAAACTAATCAAAAGATTAAAACAATACCAAGACACACCAGAAGAATTAAGTGATATTTTCTCTTTGAAACTTAACCAATTAAAAGACCACTGTAGAAAGAACAATATTAAGGGTTACTCGAATTTGAATCGAGAAAAACTCATCAGATACGTCATTAAAGAAGAAATCAAACAACTACCGATTAAACAATTACCCTTTACCACTACCGACGATCAAGAACTTTTCACAAATCCTCAAGTAAGAGATCAACTAAATGTACAAAAAACAGATACATCATTCGAAAGCAGACTTGAAACTTGGACATTTGAACAGAAAGATATTAAATTAGATACTAGTCCAATACATTCGTTTCTAAACAGAATAACACCAGCTGTAATTAAAAAGATTGAAAGCAGTCTTCGAAGAAACAATTCACTGAAAATCAATGTCAAATTACTATGTGATTACAAAAAAGAAGATGATATTCATGAGTTCAACTTTAAGACAGAAAATCAAATTGTACTACAACTCGACAATTTACACGATTATATGATTAATGCTAAAAACAAATTACTAAGCGAAATGTGCGAGTTTCAAGGAAGAGGTTCCGGTTGGACACTTCATCGAATTAAAAGTTTTGAATTAAGATTAAATAAGTACGTACCAATTAGCGGCAACTCATATTTCGAATTGCCTGATAAAATCAAACATAAAAAAGCAGTAGTGAACATTAAGAATAAAGATGATAAGTGCTTCTTATACTGTTTGAAGGCTTACTTACATCCTATGCCTCGAGATGCTGAGAGAGTTTCTAAATACATTAACCTTAAGGACGACATTGACAACGCTTTTAAAGATATTAAATTTCCAGTAGAACTTAAAGATATATCAAAAATAGAACAACGAACTGGATTACAAATTAATGTATTCGGTTATGATAAAAATCATAAAATTTTCCCTTATTATCCAAACAAAGGCAGACGACCTTCTAACAAAGATGTTGATTTATTACTCGCTACTAAAGGTGAAAAGAAACATTATTGCCTTATTCGTAATCTCTCACGTTTAATCTCATCACAGATAAGCAAACACACAGAAAAAAGTATATATGTAGAGGTTGTTTACTTCACTTTAATACAGAATCAAAATATAAAGAACATATCATAATGTGTTGTACAAATGAACGAGCTATGATTGAAATGCCAGAGCCTGGTGAAAAGGTTCAATTTAAAAACATACAAAACACAATGAAAGTACCATATGTTATTTATGCCGACTTCGAATGTTTAAATTGTAAGTTAGATACTTGCCAACCAAATCCTAATTATAAATACACAACTAAATGTCAGAAGCATGAACCCAGCGGTTTCTCTTATTGTGTTGTTAAAAATGGAACAGCTGAAACACTTAAGTACTATAGAGGAAAAAATGCACCAAGAAAATTTATTGAAAGTCTAATGAAACAAGCTGAGAAGATTGCACATATATACAAAAACAAATTAGATATTATTTACAAAAAAGGAGATAAAGAAAGATTGAAAAATGCAACAACATGTACCTATTGTAACAAGTGTTTCACTAAGAAGAATTATAAAGTTGCACATCATGATCATGTAACAGGAAAGTTCATTGCACCAGCTTGTAACAACTGCAATCTTAAACTGAAAGTACCAACATTTGTACCAGTCTTTCTACATAATCTCTCGGGATACGATTCACATCTATTTGTTAAGGAATTAGGCTGTACAACTCTATCTATTAATCTTATTCCAGACAACGAAGAAAAATACATTACATTTTCAAAGGATGTTGGTTCTATTAAATTAAGATTTCTCGATTCGTTTAGATTTATGCCATCCTCTCTTGCTTCATTAGTTAACAATTTAAATCATGACCAACTGAATATAACAAAAGAATACTTTGATGACACGGAATTAGAATTAGTTTCTAGAAAGGGTGTTTACCCATATGATTATATGGATTCTTGGAATAAGTTTAAGGAAACACAACTCCCACCAAAAAGCAAATTCTTCAACAGTCTTGAACAAACACATATAACAGATGAAGATTACAAACACGCAAAAAGAATATGGAAACATTTCAATCTTAAGAACATGGGACAATACCACGATTTGTATCTTAAAACCGATACTCTTTTGCTTTCTGACGTATTCGAAAATTTTAGAACAACATGTATGAATGGTTATAATCTCGATCCAGCGTGGTATTATACAAGTCCTGGTTTAGCATTTGATGCAATGTTGAAGATGACTAAGGTTAAACTCGACTTACTAAGCGATTATGATATGGTACTTATGACTGAGAAAGGTATTAGAGGTGGAATTTCTCAATGTTGCCAAAGATACTCAAAAGCAAATAATAAATATATGACAGACTATGATCAAACAAAAGAAAGTACTTATCTAGCCTACTTAGATTCGAATAATCTTTATGGCTGGGCTATGTCACAATATTTACCTTATGGCGACTTTAAATGGCTAACTGAAAATGAGATTAAAAACCTTAATATTAATAACATATCAAAAGAAAGCAAAATCGGCTACATCCTAGAGGTTGATTTAGAATATCCTGTACAGTTACACGATTTCCATAAAGACTTTCCATTAGCACCAGAAAACAAATGTCCGCCTGATTCTAACCAACCAAAATTATTAACAACATTAGATAACAAAGAAAAATATGTCATTCATTATAGAAACTTACAACAGTGTTTAAAACTAGGACTAAAACTAAAGAAAATCCATAGAGTAATAAAGTTTAAACAATCTAACTGGTTGAAGAATTATATTGACTTTAACACTCAAATGAGAACCAAAGCAACTAACGATTTCGAAAAAGACTTTTACAAACTTATGAATAATTCTGTATTCGGTAAAACAATGGAAAACATACGTAATAGAGTTGATATAAGATTAATCTCGAATCCTAAGTTATGTGATAAACTCATTGCCAAACCAAACTTCAAACACAGAACCATATACACAGAACACCTTGCAGCAATTCATATGAACAAAACAAAAATCAAATTTAACAAACCTATTTATGTTGGAATGTGTATTCTCGATATATCTAAAGAACTAATGTATGACTTCCATTACAACATAATGAAACCTAAATACGGAAACAATATTTCAATCTGTTATATGGATACCGATTCTCTTACATACGAAATTAAAACTGATGACTTTTATCAAGATGTAAAACAAATGATTAACTACTTCGACACAAGCGACTATCCAATCGACAACCCGTACAATATACCCCAAGTCAATAAGAAAGTATTAGGAAAAATGAAAGATGAACTTAAAGGAAAAATCATGAAAGAGTTTGTCGGCTTGAGGTCTAAGATGTATGCTATGAATTCGGAAACTGGTCAAATCAAAAAGGCTAAAGGAATTAAGAAATGTATTGTGAAAAATGAATTAAAGTTCGAAGACTATAAATCATGCTTAGATAAACAAACTGAAATTTATAAAACGATGAGACTCATTCGAAGTCAGAAACATGAAATACATACAATAGAAGTAAACAAACTAGCACTCAGCTTTAAAGATGATAAACGATACATACTACCAAATGGAATAAACACATTACCTTGGGGACAAACTTATAAAATAAATCACAAGTGAAGAAAAATTAAAATATGAATCATAAATCTATGACTCACAACTATAAAACACGAAGAAAATGAATGAAAATGATTAAATAAAATATTAGTTTTAAGATAAATATTGAGATGATAGTTATGGAGAATAAATCTACCCTACAACTTAAACAATACTGTAGAAAAAATGGAATCCATGGTTATTCAAACCTTAGAAAAACAGATCTAATAGCCTTAATCAACAAACACAAACAACAACCTCAAAATAACCTAACCGCTTTGGTAAAGAATCAACAAAGCATTATTAATAAACTTCTAACGATTGTACCAAACGACAAACTAGTGAAGCTCTATGATGATGAAGAATTAAGACATGATGTAGTGAAAACACTTAGAACTAAAAACATTAAATGGAAAAAAGTATCAG
Source organism: Acheta domesticus (assembly GCA_031308135.1). Taxonomy (NCBI): domain Eukaryota; kingdom Metazoa; phylum Arthropoda; class Insecta; order Orthoptera; family Gryllidae; genus Acheta; species Acheta domesticus. Next base: position 5,524 of record JAHLJT010007394.1, read on the forward strand.
CTTATCCCAACCTTTCAGAAGACTTCATAAGAGAATTTGAAAACGAATTAGATTGGTCTGAAATGTCATATAATCAAAAGTTTACAGAAGCCTTTATAAGAGAGTTCAGTCACAAAGTTGATTGGCATGGTATTGGCTGTAAACAAAAATAAGCGAAGATTTCATCAGAGAATTTAAAGATAAAGAATTCAATTGGTTACATTTTATTAACTATCAAAAAGTGTCAGAAGATTTCATTAGAGAGTTTCAAGATAAATATATGTATAAATCCCCAAGCAGTTGGTCAATGATTCTAACGCTCAGGAAAAACTTTTCAGAACAGTTTTTAAGAGATTTCAGCAACAACTACAACAACAATACGTGGTATACGGTTTGTAAATATCAAAAGTTAAGTGAACAATTCATTCGAGACTTTAAAGACAAAGTTGATTGGGATGTTGTTTGCTCTAACCAAGAACTTTCAGATGATTTCATTATAGAGTTTGCAACTAAAGTTAATTGGCGCACTTTAATAAATAATAATAAGGTATCTAATGCCGTAATCGAAAGACTCAATCGTAGTATGTATAAAAGTGTTGGGAAAAATAGAAAAACTTGTAGCATATGTTTGTTCGTTAGACGTCGTGCTAATAAGGTAAAAACAGTTTGTAATCATTTTTTCTGTGAATCATGTTTAGAAACCTGGTTACAAAATAACAACACCTGTCCAACATGTAGATGTCTTTTAAAAGTTACACCATTTGAAAGTGATGAGTATAACTTTAATAATCCGTTTATTTCTGACAGTGAATGGGACACTGATGAAGAAGGTGAAATACGTGTTAGAACTCGATATGAATCTGATTCTGACTAACAAAAATGATTTTAAAAAATATTTTTAATTATATAATAAATAGGATCATGGAGTCCATTATTAATAAACTCAATCAAATCAACAAGCCCAATGTTCAATTCAAGAGCCTAAACGAAATACCAAAAAACAAAACACTATTAATCAAAAAGATCGAATTAGAAGAAACTAAACTTGGAAATAAGATTGTTGTTTTCATCCGTGACTACAAGATGTTTTTGCCAGATCGTTATATTGAACTGTTTGATGAAGAAACCCTAAATATAATTAACGCAGGTAAAGAGCAACTATATCTAGTTTATCAAGGTAAAATCAAATTGAGTGGAGGTAGAAGTTTCCATAAGATTGAATTTACAAATAAATCAGACGAAAAACAATTAGAACCAAAAACTAGTGGCAGTGAAGATGAAGAAGATGATGAATAAATGTTTTTAGTTTTAAGATAGATCTTTTATGGCCATTATTTAACCATTCTTTTATGATATTTAAACCATAAAAGTCATTTAAACAACTACACTTGCTTTATTAATCCATGAGTTATGAGAACTATCAAAACCTAACCATTTAACAAACACTTTATCACCTTTCTTTCTCAATACCTTTTCAACTAAATAAACATCTGAATATTTTGTCTTAAGTAATTCAGGTTCATAAAACAAACCTTCAACATGATCTCCGTTTAAATCCTTGATCCTATAAGTTGGCGGATTAGATGGTATGGTTTCATAAACCTCAAATATTTCTGTTGACCAATTAGGAGTATAACCTTTTTCAAACAAGCCTTTGGATTTGCTTATTCTAACTTTATCTCCAATCTTATACTTATTTTTAACAACAGCGCACTGCTGCTTAAACACACTATTTAACAACATTTGCTCATCTTTTTTACTAACATCTTTAGGTTTCATACCAATAGTCGAATGAACTGTATTATTGTATTCACTTACAAGTTTAGGCAACAATTCAACCCATTTGTACGATCCCTGCATAGAGAACGCTTTGAACATTTTCTCTTTCAATGTTCTGTTAAACCTTTCAACTACAGCAGCCTTAATACCGCTATGTGTCGAATAATGATTAATATTGTTTAACTTCATCAGTTGTTTAAAATCCTTGTTATAGAATTCTCTTCCTTCATCTGTATGTAAGTTTTTTGGTATTCGTTCTTTAAACACAGTTTCAAATGCATTTATTATATTCGAACTAGATTTATCTTTTAAAGGTATAACCCGAGCAAACTTACTGAATACATCAATTATAGTTAACAAGTACTTAAAGCCTTTATTAATTTTTGAAATACCTTTCAGTTTTCCACTATCCATTTCTACTAAATCAGCTTGCCAAAGATCATCAATTCCATTTGTAATAATGTTTCTTCGTTTGAAGTTACGTCTTGTTGGTTTATGTAATTCTTTAACAATTTCTTCCTTAATGTTAATTGGCTTCTGTTCTTGTTTAATTTCGATTGGATCATACTCCTGCTTAATCTTTACATCTATATGTTCTTGTTTAATTCCTTTACCGAACTGACATTTTATAGAACCACATTCGTTACAAGTACTTTTATGTATAAACCTACCATTAGATGTTAATTCCTTTCTTAGAGAACCTTTAACAAAATCAGTTTGTTTCTTACACTTTACACAATACATTTATTAAATAATTTGTTAAATAAATGAGTGGATTGACGTTACTCTTTAATGGTATGTTAACAAAGGAAAACTACATTCTCGAAAAACGATTAAGCTATCCAATCAGACATATTGATGCTTCTGTTTCATTAGTTAGTTTTTATTCAGCTTATTTAACTCCAAATGTAACCAAACAAAACAATATCTTGCATTATGATGATGATAAGCAAATCGAAATTGAAATAGGACAATATAAGAACATAGAAGAACTAGCAAAACATATTCAATCAAAAGAACCGTTTAATTCAACAAACATTCAGATAAAAGCTAACACAATTAAGAATAGAGTAGAAGTAATATCTGATTTCAAATTAAGGTTTAATCAGCCTAACTCAATTGGTAAAGTTTTAGGTTTTGAAGAAGATATAGAAGCTAAAACAAAAAGCATTGGTAAAACAGTTCCAAAGATATTACCTTTCAATACAATTAATGTTCACTGTGATTTGGCTGATGGGATGATATTTAAATATGATGATCATAAGCATTCAACATCTAACATCATTTCAACTTTCAACATTTCAAATATTCAATTAGGCCGTTTAATATCATTTGAACCAAAACACCTTTTATATTTTCCTCTCAATCAAAGAATAGAAAGAATACGTGTTTGGTTTACTGATGAAAATAACAATCCGATTGATTTTGATGGAGCTAATGTAACAGTTGTTTTAAATATTCAATTGTGAAAACTTTTTAAAATAAATATGAGTAGAGAAGAGCTTGACGATGAGAATCGAAACAGTAGGTGTAAAAATTGCTTCTTTTCTTTTATACACTTGATACATGAGTTTCTGCATGAGCTTGTAAGAAGGAGAGTTGATCGATGATTTGATTTAGACATTCTTTTATGGTTTGGTTACCATAAAAGCTTTATAATAAATGAGTAGAAGAAAGAAAGTTGATTGGAATATTAATGTACGCTTACCTGAAAAACAAAAAACAAAACGTAACGGTGAACTATTACCTGAATCAATTCGTTGTTTAATTGTTGGTCCTTCTAATTGCGGTAAATCCACTTTAATGATTGATAATTTTATTCTTTCTCCTGGGTGGTTAGATTGGAAGGGTAAACACTTATATATATTCTCGACAAGCTTAAATCAACCAAAGTACTCTCAATTACAAGACTATTACAATTCAATTGAAAAAGATATAGGTCATCCAATTGCAACATTTTCGAGAGAAGATATACCTCTTGACGATTGTAAAAATAATTCTGTAGTAGTGTTTGATGATTATATGTTAGTGAATCAAAATAATGTGCGTGATTTCTTTACACGTGGTAGACATAAGAATATTGATTGTTTTTATTTAGCTCAAACATACACCAAAGTACCAAAACAATGTGTTAGAGACAATGTGAACTTTCTATGTTTATTTAGACAAGACAATACAAATTTAAAACATATTTATGATGATTTTGTTTGCGGTGATGTAACCTTTGATGAATTGAGAAGTATGTGTAGTGAGTGTTGGGATGAAGACTATGGTTTTATGACGATTGATATGACGAGAAAACTAAAAGATGGTAAATATCGTAACAAAATTAAAGACTTTCTTTTCACATAGATGTGTTTAGGTTGTTTTTAAGTTATGTTAATGTTATGTTTACGTTTTAAAATTATTTTCTATATAATAAATGGCTAGTAAGATGAAGAATCCTTATGATGTGAAAAAAGCTGAAGAAGCAATAAAGATGAGAGAATACTTAAGAGATAGATTTAGAGGTTGGGCAAACAAAAGAGTTGATGAGTATGATAAATACAAAAAACAGGAACAACCGATGATTGATGCAATTGGTAACCTTGGCGAAAGACTCGAAAGCAAACTAGATAAGGCTATTGAAAATCAAAGTAAAGAACTTGTTCCATTTAGAAAGTATCCATTAATAAACACAAGTGAAGATTTGGAAGTCAACAGAACATTAAACGATTCGGAAGTAGATAACGTGCTTCGTGATTTTGCAGAAGAAACTCAAAAAAGAGAAATGAAATACATAGCAAACCAAATGGCTCGTGATTATCAACAAGATGAAGAATCACAAGAACTTGGCGCAACTCCAAAACGAAAACCAACTTTTATAGGATTACGATTATTAAAATATCTGAACAACTGCAACGACAAAACTTTCGGCTTAAAATCACAAGGTGCAGAAAAATATATTGGTGACGAACCTGTAGAATTTAGCACATTAACAATTGGTGGAAGACAAATGATCAGTTAAGTGTACTAGGAAAAACATATGAAGCCACTAATGGTTTAATGAATCTTCTTACTCAAAAGGATATTACTATGGAGGATCTTGACTCAAAATTTGAAGAAGATGATATGCAGAATTATGCTGAAATTTTACTTGGAACAAATGCAATATTTTGTAAAGGTAAACCGAGAGCAAGTAAAGGAGCGAAATACAAATCAATAATTAAGCACATTCTAGGAAAAACATGCACAAACGAAAGCAGTTCAACATTCGAAGGAGAATCAAGTTTCGAAACTAGTACACCAAGGAGAAGAACACCAAAAAGCGGAGAAGGCTTTGTGAAAGAATATAATGAGTTACCGGTTGAATATGTTTGGATGAATGATGTTAGAGACTTAATTGATCGTTTGGCTGTTATCGACGGGGAAGAGAAAGCAGGTAATAATAATTATCGAAATGAAAAAGTCTCTATAATGAAAATGCTATCTTCCAAGTTCAATGATTTTGTAGTTAATAATCCTAAAGGCACATCATACGTAATAAAATTCTTAAACATGTTACCACCATCGTTCTGGGAAAATAAGAAATATGGTAAAGGAATAATTAATTGGGCTTTAAATAATCTTAAAATGCCTGAGCTTCATATTCCTGGATACAGGTACTGCGGTCCGTTTACTAAGTTAAAAGAACGATTAGAAAGAGGTGATGAAGGTATTAATAATTTAGATGAGGCTTGTAAAGAACACGATATAGCTTATCACGAAAACAAAGAATTAAGCAAAAGACACGAAGCAGATAAAGTTCTACAAGACAAAGCATTAGTTAATGTATTTAGTAAAGATTCAGATTGGAAAGAAAAATTAGCATCGGCAGGTGTTGCTGGTATTATGTATACGAAAAGGAAAATGGGTTGGGGTTTATAAATAGTTAGTTGTTAAACTTAGATTATGCTTTTATGAATAATGGTTCATAAAAGTTTTTTTCTTTAAATAAATGGCTGTTAATGGAGCTTCGTTTAAGTTGAGTGAGAATGAGTTGAGAGTAATGAATATTGACCACATTTTAACCAAGAAACAAATAAGCGAAAAAGAGAAATGTTTAGCAAAGGGTCAAGGTATGACTTTAACTTTAAGTGTAGCACAGATGAAAAAATTAGTAAAAGAAAAGAAACATGTTGGTGGTTTTATTTTTACAATACCTGCAATTTTAGCTGCTATCGGTGCAATAGGAAGTGTTGCTGGTGGTGCTGCTGCTATTGCTAAAACCGTTTCAGACGTTCACAAAAATAAGAGCGAACTTGAAGAAATGAAACGACACAACTTAGCTATGGAGAAGAAAGGTACTGGAATTAAGAAGTCAAAAAACTCAAAGGCAAAAAACTGAGTCCGTTGTCTAATTTTGATATTGTTGAAATTGTTAGGAAAATGAATATAAAGAATTTTAGAGGTGTTTTTATGGCTGATGAACTTCCTAATAATCCGTTAACAAATGAGTGTGCTGTAGTCAATTTGGATGAATCACGAAACGAAGGAACACATTGGGTTTGTTATTGGAAAGAAGGAAATGTTTCATATATATTTGATTCTTATGGTGGGAGACCTTCGAAAGAAATAGTTACATATTTGAAGAACACAAGAATATTTTACAATGACAAAAGGATTCAAGATTTTAATACTGTTATTTGCGGACATTTGTGTTTATTTGTTTTGAATGAGCTTTCTAATGATAAGAGTTTTGATGAGGTATTAAATATGTTAGTTTAACTTTTATGGGTAAAAATCCATAAAAAATTATTAAATAAATGTATTTAAGTGTGTTTGGTAATGAGTCAGAAGAAGGTAGTTCTAAGGAAGTTGACTTATCAGATGTAGGTTCTTTAGTTCGTAGTTTGAAGGAAAACATAGATAAACTATCAGATGATTTAACTAGAAGAGATGGTATTATTACAGGATTAAATAAGAGTATGGTTGCCATTAAGAGGAATTTAAATTTCGAATCGGGGCATATAATTGTTAAAGGGAATAAAATTACTCATTTGAAAGATGGAACTGAACCGACAGATGCTATTAATAAAAGTCAAATGGAAAGTATAATGAAAGATCACAAAAAAGAAACAGAAGGTTTAATAGCAATTTTACCTAAAGTTGGTTCATCTGGAAATTATAACTTTCATGGTAAATTATTAAGGAAAGTGGGAGCAGGAACATTAGACAACGATGTGGTTATTAAGTCTCAGCTAGATGAAGAAATAAATAAATTGAAAGAAATAACATCATTAAACGATATAGCTATTAGGTCGCAATTAGGTGATGAAATAAAAGAATTAAAAGAAAAATTAGAGAAGAAACCGACTGAACTTCCTGAACCAATGGAATTAAAAGACCCGATTCCTTTAGACTATTTTCAAAAGAACATTACAAGTATTCTTGTGCTTTATGGAACTTTAAAAGATGATGGGAAATTTGAATTTTTTGGTTTGCCCTTTTTCGAAGTTATGTATAATGGTTGGGTGACAAGTATATCAACAAACATACTAAGAGATGATTTAGAGATTTATGTAACAAGACCACCTGAGTCATTGAAAAGAAGTCTTAATCATTTTAATCCTTTTAAAGTTTATTTCCAGAAAGGTGATCGGTTGTATGTTACTGTTAAAGAGGGTAAAGGATATAAGGCTGGTTACAAGTTAATTGTTCATGCGACTGTAATTGTTAAAACTGAAGAGTGAAGAATGAAAATGTCTTTTTATGGATAAATATTCATAAAAATTAAAAAAATATTTATAATAAATGGAGAAGGTAGAAAGTTATGAATTCCAGTCATTTCCACCAAATGACCGAACAAAAGGAAATATCAATTTGTACAATCAAAACATTGACTTTGACATAAATATTGGTGATGGGTTTTGTTATCCTCACCACGCTCATTGCTATATGCAATTCGAAGTTGTTCATAAAGATGATGGGTCAAATTTTACTACTTACCCTTCAAATATTAAACTGGTGGAAAATTTCTTTCCTCATATGTTTTCAGATATAACGATTAGGAAACATGGTACAATTATTGAAAGAATTGATCATCCAGGAATTGTTTCAACTACTATGGTTAGATCCTATTATTCGTCAGATGACACAAAAGAGTTAAGCATGTGTTTCTTTACTGGTGAGAAAATTCAAAGAAAGGAAAATGAAATTCTCTTTCCGCTTAAATTGCTATTTGGGTTCTTTCAAGATTACCAGGAAATAATGTGGAAAGGAGGTTTACAGATTTCTTTTAGACGCGGTGCGAATGATGATAATTGTTTATTCAGATGGGGTGATGCATCAACGACACCAAAAGAAGGAAAAATTGTAATTAAAAACATTTCAGTAAAAATGCCTATTGTTGTTTATCAATCTAACTATGCTGATCAAATAAGAGGAACGATGTTAAAGAACCGAAAAACATCTATAACATTTGGAACTAATCAGTGTATTGAATTTTCAGGTTTAAACGGTAAACAATTTGAACTAGATTTAACAACGCAATTCAACTCTAAGGAATTTGATATGCCTGATTTTGTATTCGTCGTATTTCAAACCAATCGAAAAGAAAATCAAAATGCTGACTCTAGTCTATTCGATCATTGTAAACTAGAAAATTTGTATTTGAAAAACAGTAAGAATGAGGTTTTTCCTCTTGAATTTTGGAATTTAGATATTAATAAGAAAATGTATTTAAATGCTTATGAGGCATACACAGCGTTTCAAAGAGTTGTTAGACAGAGGACGAGAATGTTGTTAGATCCTGAAACATTTATTGACAAAAGTCCTATTTTTGTGATAAATGCCAGCAAGAGAAAAAGAGAAACAATTAATTTTAGAAATAATATTAAACTTTGTGGAACACTTTCGAATAATATGCCTGCTAATACTCATTGTTATGTTAACCTACTTGGCGACAAAACATTGATTTATGATTTGGAGAATGAGAAAATAATTGAAAAGTTTTAGATAAATCACAGTTCTAATTATACAGTTTGTTTTTATGAACTCATTCATAAAAGCGCATATGTAATTGTTTTTTGATTAAGGACTAATGCGACTATGTTACGTTGACTAAAAGAAAAGAAAAATTAGTTTAATATCTTATGTAATTGTTTTTTTGATTAAGACTAATGCGACTATGTAACGTTGACTAAAAGAAAAGAAAAATTAGTTTAGTGGGTCAAATGATTAAGAGTATATGATCAATTTAGATTTTTTGTTTACACTTGCATTTTCTCTTGGCGCATTGGGCAACTACTTGCTCAAATTTAATTTGGACATTTTTTGTGACTAAATTCATTGAGATAGTGGAAGTGCGCCAGAACATACAAAGTACATCTACTTGTGTAGTGCCAACAGTGAAACTCGGAGGCGGTGGTGTTATGATGTGGTCGTCTTTTTCATGGAGGGGTCTTGCACCCCGTGTTGTTTTGCGTGGCACTATCACGGCACAGGCCTACGTTGATGTTTTAAAAACGTTTTTGCTTCTCACAAGTGAAAAGCAATTCGGGAATGGCGATTGCATCTTTCAACACGATCAAGCACCTGTACACATTGCACGGCCTGTGGCGAAGTGATTACATGACAATAACATCCCTGTAATAGACTGGCCTGTACAATGTCCTGACTTGAATCCTATCGAACACCTTTGGGATGTTTTGGAACGACGACTTCATACCAGGCCTCACCGACCTACATCAATACCTCTCCTCAGTGCAGCACTCCATGAAGAATGGGCTGCCATTCCCCAAGAAACGTTGCAGCACCTGATTGAATGTATGCCTGCGAGAATGGAAGCTGTCATTAAGACTAAGGGTGGGCCAACACCCTATTGAATTCCAGTATTATTGATGGAGGGCGCCACAAACTGGGAAGTCATTTTCAGCCACGTGACCGGGTACTTTGGATCGCTTAGTGTATTTGCGGCATTAATAAGTATGGTCGATTCTCATTGTCTTGAAAAAAATTGATTCATCACGAGAAGGAATTATGAAAACCAGTTTTTCCAAAACATATAACTTTGTTTTGTCTGCAGACAGTCAATTTTCAACTTCTCAATAATGCTGGTTGTAACAAACTTCTGCAATTATAGATTTTTCATGTTAAGAAAATGCAAATAACAATTATATTGATATTAGAGTAGGGCTTTCTGCAACTAACTTCACAGAACAACGCACATGTTTCGAGGATACCTCCGTTTACACCACTGACGCAGTATATCTGAGAAGAAGGCTGCTCTGTTTCCGGCAAACCCTAACAGTGTCCGTTGTTCACAAATAAACTTAATAATCGCAAGAAGACTTCCATTTGACACCATATGTGTGTTTCTGCGATTCATAACGCAACTCTTACTGTTGTTTTTGTTTGGACATCACTATGCATTGTGTGATTGACGTCCCGTAGTTCGAGCAGTAAGTCACGCGTTAAATATTTACGTAACATGTTTACAAAAATTATATTTACATCACAGGAAAGACGTCTTTTTCGTTAAATATAAGTGTAATCTTATTTTTATAAACGAAAGAGAATTTGCGCAAAATATTTTTCAACATTACCGCCTGCAAGATACTTCCGGAAAAAAAATTGTAAATGTTTCTGAAAGTGTGGGATCACGGGTCAACAATTTTCAACCTTAGACCGCATAAAAAGTATCGAGTTGCTAACAAATAGTGACGTTTTGTAAGTGTAAGAGGTGGAATAACTCATTTGTAGGAAGACGCCGAAAAAAGTTCAAAATTGTTGAATTTTCGAAAATTCAGAGTTAACCGTGAAAATCGGACATATGCCATCTTTATAAGTGAATTTTTCTCTATTCTTACAAGAAATTTAAATAAAAAAGTTGGAGCCATTTTTTTAGAAAACTTTGAAAATATCCGGGGGAGGGTTTATGTTAAGTATCCTCAAATTTTGCAGAACGTTTTTCAAAATTAAGGCACCTCTAGAGGAGCCAGATCGACCGGGGGATATTTATCTTGGAAGAAATGGTACTTATGGTTCAGGCGCTAGTGATGTTAACAGACTGATGGACGGAGAGACAGACGGTATTTTGAAAAAAAAAACAAGCAATTTTTTCGGTATCAGGGGACACGAAAACATATTTCCAAAGAAATCTCGAAATCAATTTTCTGCAGCATTACATAACATTCTCTATACTACATACATTACTCCGTGTATACGTACCCCGTGTATACGGGAAAGTAACGAGTGGTGATACAAAATGGCACAGACTTTCCCGTATTAGTTATCTATTTCCTTGTGTCTGGGATAGTTATTAGCAATGGCCACATACACTTGCCAGCTGCCATCTATCACAGCCACCATTACATTTTTTTGATATTTTATTAATTTTTCGGTTTCCTAAAGGTAGACCGGAAATATTAATTTTAGAATATTAAAGAACACTAAACTTTGTCCGAAATGGCAATTTTCTTTGAAAATTTTGGAGCCGTTTTTAAGAAAATGTCGTTTAGGCGCTGCTGTAAATGCAAATTTTGTAGCTCTTTTTCACAGAAAATATTTGAGTTTTCGAAAAACATCATGAGAAGTCATTTGAAGTACATCAACTCGCAAATACAGTACTGTTTACAACCTGCTGAAAATGTGCATATTAACAATGTATCAAATTTTTCAAAAAAATTACATTTGTATAATTTTTGAAAAAACAAAACTTAGAATAAACTTTACGTCATATTAAAGAGAGCAATTAGTACTAACCGTTCGAAGCGTTTCCGAAAATGCGGAATATTAACCTGGTTTTCACAGAAAACGGATGAGTTTTCGAGAAACTTTACTAAACATTATTTAAAGCTCATTTACTTATAAATATAATAATGTGAACAAATTTCCGCTAATGTAAATGGCAACGACGTGAAGACGTGTCAAAAATTAATTCTTGTAATTTAAAAAAAAATAACAAGAAAGAATAAAGCAATATGTCGTTTAAGTGATCTGAGATTGCACATTGGGCCTTATCTTTACTAAAAGTTTGAAGAAAAAATCTGGGGCCGTTTTTGAGAAAATCTTGTTTTTTTAATTTTTTAAAAATCGCTATACTTGCACGCAATATTGTGCGAAAACTACTAAAATGATGAAAAATGTACAGGGTCTTAAAGAAAGAACTAACGTTGGTGACCAAATTTCATTTGAGGAAAAATCCCCATCTTCAAATTTTGTAGTTGGAAGGAAGACGCCGAACAAAATTCAAACTTTGCAATTTTCGAAAATTCAGAGTTAACCGTGAAAATCGGACGTATGCTCCCTTAACAAGAGTATTTTACTCTATTCTTACAGAAATTTAAAAAATGGTGCCGTTTTTTAAGAACATTTTGAAAATGTTTGGAAGGCGTCTGCAAAGTACCCCCAAATTCTGAAGAAAGGTTTTCAAAATTGCAGTGCCTCGAGTGGAACATGATAGACCGCAGAATATTCATTTTGGAAGAGGTCGTACTAATGATTTAGGCGCTATGGTTGTTCACAAACTGACGGACAGACTGACAGGCGGAAAGACGGACAGACGGACGGACGGACTTTTGGTTTCAGTTAGTTGTTTGGTATGAAGGACGCACAAATCAGGGATTTTGGCTACTCCAGTGTTAGAGAATTTTCTTCTTAATTTAGCAACTGGTTTTATCCACTTTTTCGTTATTAGACCTGGACAATGAATTATTTTTGCCAAGCAGTTTTTTTGTGCAGCATTACGTAACTTTCCCTATACTAAGTATATTACCCCATATATACGGACGTATACGGGAAAGTAAAAAGCGGAACTTAAAAGAATAGCGTAGGCTTCATTTTCGCTGAAATCTCTGAATTTTCGAAATTGCCATAGTTAGAAATAATGCAAGACACTATATGCTGTTGAATCACCACTATTTAAAATGGATGTCTTTTAATGTTTTCATTTCTAGATATTGAAACCTTTTCGCTGAAACGTTAGAGGTCGACTCACAAATCAGTAGATAGTTTCGTCACCACTTTGTGTTCTGTATCAGACTCAACATAATGCATGAATAATAGTAGATAGTTAATTTGTGTACGCCATGCAAGGACTTTATCATTTCCAGTCTACAATAAGTACAATGCAAAAGATATATTACTTGGTGTTTACATTCAGTGAAAGCCATTTACATTTTGCCCTATTGCAATGTACAACTTGTGGTGCTACAGAATGGCACAGACTTTCCCGTATTAATTTTCTATTTCCTTTGGTCTCGGCTAGCTATCAAAAACTTGACACATACTCTTGCCAGCTGCCGTCTATCGCCGCTCAAAGTACATTTTTCACATTTTCTTAATTTTTTCAGTTTCCTTATAGTACAACGGAAATATTACTTTTGGAATATTTAAGAACAGTAAAACCTCGTCCTAAACGGCAATTTTCATTGAAAACTCTGGAGCCATTTTTAGGAAATGGCGTTTAAGCACTTCCAAAAATGCGAAATTTTTGGAAACACTTCATTAGAAGTCATTTAAAGCACATTTACTTACAAATACAATAGTGTTTACAAATTGCTGGTAATGTAAGTAATGTGGTTAATTAGAGGAGTGGGAGATCTTTTAAAAAAATTACATTTGTTTAATTTTTGAAAAAAACAAAAAATCCAAAAATGAACTTTACGTCATATAAAACAATGCAATTAGCACTATCCGTTCGAAAATTCGAAGCCATTTATCAACAAAATGGTGTGTGAGCGTTTCTGAAAATACGGAATTTTGAGACAATTTCAGAAAAATGGTTGAGTTCTCGAGAAACTTAACTTTTTTTGAAGCGCATGGACTCGTAAATATAAAAATGCGAACAAATTGCCTCTAATGTAAATATAACCGACATGAGAAGTCAAAAAAATTATTTTTTTGTAATTTCTGAAAAAACAAAAGAATAGAACAATACAGCGTTTATGTCATTTCATAGAGTACATTTAGCATTATCCTTACCAAAAGTTTTAAGAAAAAATTTGTAGCCGTTTTTGACAAAATCTTGTTTTTGTAATATTTTTAAAATTGCACATAATACAGGCAATGTTGCGCGAAAACTGCTAACATTTCAAAACATGTACATGACTCTAATAACATTACTCATTATGAATAAAAAACTTCATTTAATGGAAAAAGTATCTTCAATTCTGCAGTTGGAGGAAAATGTCAAAAAATTAAATCTTTTGCACTTTTCGAACATTCAGAATTAATCGTGAAAAATCAGACGTATGCCACCTTAATAAGTGTATTTTATTCTATTCTCACAAAAAATTTAAAGAAAAAATTGGGAGCCGTTTTTGAGAAATTTTCCAGACTCAGGCCAGATTGGTTTGGCCAAAACGGTGTGCGAAACTACACAATTAAGAGAAAACAATTGTGGCAGTAAACAATTGAGAAAATGTATTTTAGGCACCTGAAGGTAGCAAATGGTAAAATCCGAAAAGGTATTCCAAATAAACAGATTAGGAAAATAGTGTGAAAAAGTCTGTGTCGTTCTCTCGTATTACTAGTTAATAACAGAGGCACATACAAAAAAAAGTTGCGAAATCCAAAGACATGGCACATATTTCTCGAGTTATGTCGACGCGCTGAATCAGAATCTGAAGACAGAACTGCACCACACCACCCTCCAATTATGTTTTTAAATCTAAAAAACAAAAAAACACCGTGCAATTTACAATCCCGGTGGTTTTATGTGATTAAAAAAGTTAATGTTGGTGGCGCAAATCTGGTGGTGAGTCTTCGGATTCGGATTAAGCCCATTAAAATACGCAGGTACGTCATACGTATCTGCAATTTTGCTCTAATTTTCTTTAGGTTGGTTTCATGGTTTGTATGCTTACCAGCACTAGGTAGCACCGTTGTCTTCGTGTCTGGTAGGTTACAGCGTTATCAGATAAGTCCATTTTGAGCTGTTACTACGTACAGATGGTCGCTCCACTTTCTGTTTGCACCAAAGAATAATATCATCATCATCATCATCATCTTCCTTTACGGATTAGGCATATTGCCTGTTCCAGCCTCTTTCCATCTCATTCTTGGCCTTCCAATGTTTCTTTTTCCTTGCATCTTATGATTTAGAGCTTGCACTGGAAGTCTGTCTTGCGGCATATTTTCAATATGTGTCACCCATTGCTGTCTGTACTTCTTAATTTTTCATGTATTGTTTCTTTCCGCCCTAATTCCTCTCTTATTTTTTCACTTTTTATTTGGTCTCTTAATGTACAGCCCTTTACTCCTCTCAGAAATCTCATTTCTGCTGATTCAAGCCTCCTACAATCTTCTTGTTTTTGAACCCAAGTTTCACATCCATACAGTAAAACTGGGAGGGCCATTATATCATAAAATTTTAACAGGGTTTCTTTTCGTGCTTTCTTTTTAAATGTTCTATTTATGGTTCCACATATTGCTTGAAACTTATGGATCTTGCTGGTGATATCCCTATCTCTTCCATATGTAATTTCGCACCCTAGGTATTTAAAACGTGTCACTTGTTCTAAAACCATATTTTGAAGCACAATCTTTGTCCTTATCGATTCTTTTCCTTTAAAAGCCATTACTTTGGTTTTATTAACTGATACTATCAGATTGTACTCCTTTAAAATTTGCTCCAGTTGGTAAATAGAAATTTGCAAATTATCTTCGTTTTCCTGCAGGATTACCTGGTCGTCAGCATATAAAAGAGTATTTAAAAATGTATTTTTGCCCAGGTGGATTCCTGAGGGCACCATGTTCTTCCACCTTTTAATTATATATCCCAGATATATGTTAAAGAGTGTTGGCGAAAGACTGTCTCCCTGCCTTACTCCTTTATTTATAATTCTCTTTCCGTAAACATACCCATTGTATTTTACTGCGATATTAGTATTGTCATACATACTTTTCACCACTTGTACAAGATGACTTGGATACCCTTCTTCTTTCATAATGCTCCATAATTTACATCTGTTGACTTTATCAAAAGCCTTTTCAATATCCACGAAGGCTAAATGTGTCTCTCTATTAAACTCTACTCGTTTCTCAATTATTTGTTTTAATGTAAATATGTCATCTATTGTTGATCGACCTTTTCTAAACCCCTGTTGTTCCTGGGGGAGAGTGCAGTCTGCAATTGGAGCTATTCTGTTATTCACAATTTTTGCATATAATTTGTAGCAGGAGTTAAGTAGGCAAATACCCCTATAGTTGTGACATTTACTCCGATCTCCTTTTTTTAAAACATGGAATAATTAACGAATCTAACCATTCATCTGGTATTGTACATCTTTGCCAGCATTCATTCATTAGATGGAGCAGTCGAAATTTTAGTAACATACCTCCATATTTCATTAATTCTATGTTAACCCCATCAGGACCACAGGATTTCCTATTTTTTTGGGACTTCAATGCATTATCAAGCTCTTTCATATCTAACATATCTACATTTCTTTTTGTTCCTTTTTCTTCTACCGGTGAGTGCATTTCTTCAATCCCACTCCATAATTTTACAAAGTATTCCAACCATTCTTTCCCGGAAATAATATTTAATCTTGCCGTATCAGATTCTTCTAAATTCATTGTTTTTAATACTTTATAGGCTATACTTTGTCTTCCGAATACATCATGTTCTAACATATTCACGTATCTATCCCAAGATTCTTGATGGGCTTGTCTCACTAATGATTTAGCTTTATTTCGTTTTTGGTTGTAGATCTGTTTAGTCTGCTCATTTCTGCTTTGTAGATAATTTAGGTATGCTACCTTCTTTTCTTGCACCGCCTCTGCAATTGTATCATTCCAAATTTTCAAAGTTTTCCTTTTTCGTCTAATTTTTCGAGTGCCTAATGCTTCATATGCTGCTCTTCTTATTGATTCTTTAATGTTTCTCCATTCTTCATTTAGATTTTCTGATGTGTCGATGTTGCTCAAGAACTGATTCAACCGCCTCTGATATAACTGCCTTATACTATGGTCTTCTAGTAGATACACTTTGTACCCTACATCTTCTTGTTTATTTTTTGAAGCAGTTTGTTTCTTCCATCTCGCTCTTATATTTATTTTTGTCTCCACTAGATAATGATCTGAGTAAATGTCATATCCTCTTAGAACACGGGTATCCTTCACGTTAGAACTTAACTTTTTATTAACTATTACATAGTCTATCACTGAGTATTGTCCCCGGGCACTCCAAGTATATTTATGAATATTCTTTTTTCTAAAGAATGTATTGGTGATTCTTAGTTCATTGTATGTTACAAATTCTCTGAGTTCTTTTCCATTTTCATTCATTACTTGTTCTCCATAGAGTCCTATAACATTGGGAATGGGCATGTTTCCCACTCTTGCGTTTATATCTCCAGCTATGATTAGCGAGTTATTTGGGTTGCATTTTTTTACCTCTGTCTGTAATTTGTCATAAAATTTACAGTTTCTTCTTTCCTACCTTCCTCAGGGGCATAAACTCCTATAACTGTAAGGTTACCTCTATTCATTTTAAAATCTACTCTTAGCATTCTTTCATTGATGTATGTGTAACTCGTAATACACTTCTTCCATTTCTTATCCACATACATTGCTACACCAGCTTTTGCTCTTTCTCGTTGTTCCACTCCACTATAAATATTCACCCAGTCATCGATCTCTCTTGTTCCCTTAGTTTTCTTTTTAGTTTCTGTTATTACAGCAATGTTGGTTTTTCTTTCTTCTAATATCTTTAATAGTTCTATTTCTTTATTTTGTAGGCCGCGAACATTCCATGTTACTATATTTAGTACATGTGCTTTAACCTTTTTCGTTTGCTGTGGTTGTCATCAAATCGGTCCGGCTTCTTTCCTTGAGGCTTGTCAGTAGTATAATATATCCCCTGGCCGCGTTACGGGCGCTGCGCAGGTTGAGTTCGGTAGAGGGGCTGCCTCCTTTCTGCCTCCGAACTTGCAGAATTTATTTAGGGTGTTTTCCCCTAGACAAGTTGGTTTCACTTCACCTGAAGAGTCTCGTCTACCCTGGTGTGAAGGGAATGGGGAGGAAATCCTAAGGATCGGGAGCCTCCGAGTTACTCGATCCACCCGTTGGACCCGAGGGTAGGGAAGGAATGGGTGTTGAAAGATGGATATATCAAAGGTGAGCCAGCGGTCAACTGCTCCCTTATAGGTAGGAGAAACCGGGCTGACTGCTGCATTCCCCACCTTATGGTAAGGGCGTGCAGGGCGATGGGTCGCTACTTCCCTACGCCTCCAAAGAAATAATAGTGTTCCGTAATCCATTTGTGTGGTTCTGAAGGTGTACCAAGAGCGGAATTTATAGAAGAATAGTTCAAAAGTGGTTTCGCGATTATTTCCTCTTCCTTCAAATTCGTCCGACCATTTTTGAACTGTTCAACAATCCACTGGTAAACACTTTGCTGTGGCAATACGACATTGTCACTGTACTGTGCTGTATGTCTTCATGAATTTCCGCTCTTGGTACACACCATCAGACTGCAAAAATGGATAACAGAACGCTCTTCTTCTTTGGTGCAAACAGAGAGTGGAGCGACAATCTTAACAAGCTTGTCAACTAGGTCGAATTCAGTCGCTGTCTGTCTCCGATCACAACACCAGGCGAAAGGGCCGAACAGTACCTAACAAACGGCCACGGACCGCGCGCGATCTTTTCCTTCCTCTCCTTGTCCTATCCTCACCC
>JAHLJT010007395.1:0-14780 GCA_031308135.1 Acheta domesticus
TAAGGCTATGTACCGACACTAGTTCAATTTGTCGCCACCACGTGGCAGCACCAAGTTTAGTGAATTTTACTTTACCGATTACGTCTGAACAAATGGTCCGATTTTCGATCTGTAAACGGCATTTGACTCCTGTTTATAATAGAATTTACGCTACGAAGCCCTTTTTCCAAAAAAACTAGCAGAAACTCGATTTTTAAAATTTTTCTCGTACTTCCGGGAACAATTTCAAAAATGTGGGCTTATAGCGCGATGGCGACACGCTTCCAGAATCCAACGCCGTGTCAAACATGCAAATCGGATAAATAGGAGCGACGGTAAGTGAAATTTCGAAAAACACCTCACCCCACTCCCCCTTCCCCTTCCACGCCGCCGGGACATTGTTGGCCGGCGGCGCGGTCAAGCCGGCACGGGCGAGCCGGGCGGCGGCCGCCGCGGCGCGGCGACGGCAAGAAGGCTGAACTTTCGGGGGCAGCAAGCCAGACACCCCGTCACTTCGTTGATGCTTCCGTCACTTCGCATCTCAAGATATTTTTTCCCCACATATGAAACTAGTGATGCTGTAATAGGGGTAAACTGGTCTCGTATCATCTTTAATAGTAGTATAAAACTATTACTTATTCACATATTCCATCTTCCTTTGAATAACCATCATAAGAATGTCTGAGGTATCACTCAAAACACCGATCCCGCTTTGGTGCTGAATTTCAAAAGAAAAAATCGAACTAATGCGTAAATATCACCCATATTCCACTCTCCTCACATCGTATTTTAGATATATTGTACTTCTAAGATCTTCCATTACCATTTCACCTACCGGAAAAAACAAGCGGAGATAACGCAAGAGCTCTTTTATCCTACGATTCGATTTATCATTTCAAAACGGCGTTTGGTCACCTTGATAGAATTCACCTGGTTAAGCCTTTTTCCCAGTAAAATAGCGAATCGAATTTTTAAAATGTTTTTATACTTGCGTACATATTTGAAAAAGTGGTAAAATAGCGCGCTGGCGAGATGCACCCTGAATCTAACGCCATATCATACCACTGAAATCGGATAAATAGACTTCTCTAGTCATGTAAAAAATGATCTTCAGTAACGTCAAAAATTCTGTTTCGCGGTACTGCTTGTCGATCTCATGGCTAAAGTTCGGGTCTAATGTAATTACATATGTTTTGTCTACTGTTCTCATTTTGTAATTTAGGCGAACTGTTGCAATCCTAACAAAATATTTAAATTTTTCGTTACAAATTGCTGTACTGTATTACGTATTTTACATATTTGCTGATCATTAATATCTGCTTAACAGTATATTTTTTATTTGCTAATTATTAAGGTATTTTCACAAATTACCAAATTGTCTTGAAATTATTTACCGGAAATATATTTAATTAATTTTGAAAATTAGTTTTTATTTAAATGTGTTTATATTTTTGCAATGAGCATATTTTGGTCTAATACTAATTCAGAATTTGCTGACATTCCTATGTGCTGCACGTAAAGATTTCGAACAGAGTGCTTCAAGAGATTCTCGGTTCGTGTCTGCGTTTCTCTACGTGCATTCTTTGTTTCATTGCTGATAGAAATAAACAAACAGTAGGCAGAAAAAGTAGTTACTTTATATTCGATATAATATATATTTTATTAATGGAATTTCAAATTGTGAACATTTATTTTACGTTTCTCTCTCTTCTCAATCTTCATACGAAGAGGAAAGTTTATATCGTGCGCAGGAAAACTCTCAAGCCGAGTCCTGATAATGAAAATGTGTAGATAAATCTTGTTGTTGTATAGTAAATTACTTCCTGTAACTCGTGGTGTAGACAGAATCCCATGTTTTGTGGGTCCTTAATACCGAAAAATTGATTGACGGAAAACGTCCATCAGTGTCTCTGGTGTATGTGAACAACACTAGCGTTTACACTGCGTACAATTTTTCCAAACTGGAAAAAACAACAACAAAAAACAGTCTGGTCGATGCTACTGTCATTCGAAGCTCTGCAATTTTCAAAAACGTGCATTACTTTTTGGAGATACATTACACGCCCCCCCCCCCCGGATATTTTAAAAATTTGCTCAAATATGGCTCCAAATTTTTTCTTTATATCTTCTCGTAAAAATTGAATAACATACACATGGCTTTAGGTCCGATTTCACTGATAACTGAATTTTCGAAAATTGCAAAAGATTGAATTTTTTTCGGCGTGTCCTATAACTACAATATTGACGATAGAGGACTTTCCTTTCTAAGAAATTTGTTGTACATAATTAGTTCTTTCATTAAGATCATGAATTTTTTTTAAAAAACAATTTTTGTAGTTATGGCGCAATCTTGTGTGCAATATATGCAACTTTAAAATAAACAAAGCAAGATTTTTTCAAAATCGGCTCCATTTTTTTCCCTTTAAACTATTGGTAGGGATATTGCGAAATGTACTTTAAGAGATGACATAAACGCTATTTTGCTCATTCTTTGTTTTTGCGAAAATAACACAAATGAAACTTTTGAATAGCCTGTCACGTCGTTTATATTATCATTAGCGCGATTTGTTCACATTATTAGATTTATGAGCACACGTACTTTAAAATTATATCATTTAAAGTTTGTCGAAAACTAAAAATTTTTTTTGGAAATGAATCGAAATTTCGCATTTTCAGAAACGCTCAAACGCCAATTTTTCTGAAAAGGTTCCAAATTTTTGTTCAAAGTTTTTGTACGTATAGTGCGAAATGCACTGTCTAAGGAAACAAACAAGTTTTTGTTGTATTATTTTGTTGTTTTCTTCAAAATTTACACAAATGTATTTTTAAATATTTCGCATGCATGTATGCACATTTGCAGCGATTTGTAAACATTATTGCATTTGTGAATGGAAGAGCTTAAAATATCTTAAATTAAAAAAAAAAAAAAACTCTCAAGATTCCTGTGAAAAAGGGCTTCATATTTCACATTGCCACAGACGCTTAAACACACCTTTTCTTAAAACGGTATCAAGTTTATGAATTGAAATTGTCGTAAAGGACAAGGTTTCAGTCTCTCTAAAAGCAATATTTTGAATCTACCATTAGGAAACCGAATAATTGAGAAAACCTAAAAAATAAGTTGGGTTGCATTAATGGCAGGTGGCAAGATGGGGCAAAGGCCATAAATCTAGCCCATGCCAACAAAATAGTAAATTTTACTACGACAAAGTCCGAATAGCTGGCTGAGACTATAGGAAATTGAAAACTAATACGGGAAAGTCTGTGCCAGTCTGTAGCACCACCAGTTACTTTCTCGGTTAGTTACTCAAATTATGTAATGCTGCGGAAAATCTATTTCGAGATATAACGGAAGTACTCGTTTTGGGGTCCCCTGAGGTGATACCGAAAGGGTGTATGTGTGTTTTGACTTTTTAACGTCCGTTCGTCCGTCCATCTGTCTGTGTCTGCCGTCTGGGCGTATGTGAACACCACTAGTGCCTAACCAGAGAGTATATATCAGAGTCGGCACTCAATGCTATTTCCAACGATCTTAACGGTTCTTATTTTCATGGAGGGGGAAGCATCCATCTGGACCCAGCCTTCAGCAGCCAATAGCGTCGAAGGGCGATCTACCAATAGAGATGGCGTGAAGATGTTGACCGGGGCATTTAAATTACATCACTAAGGATTTTTTCAAAATTGTGAAAAATTATATGAATATAGTTTATTTTATGTAAAACACGGTAGGCAATTTAGAAGCCAATAACTATTAACATTTGGGATTCTGAGTGGGATAAAGGAACTGATACAGGCAAAATAAAAAGTTATTTCATATACACATATTTATTTCTAAATTATGTAAATAAACATGGTCATTCACACTATAAACTGCTTAATTTAATTTTTCCAAAATCAATATAAGCAATGATTCAGATTATTCATTTTGCCGTCGACTGAATATTGAAATCATGCATTTAGAAAATTTTCAAAATAAAAGTAGCAATTATTCCTTTAATATTGTATAATGAAAATAACATCCCTGTTTTAAACCCGCTAAAATTTTAGCTTTATTAAAACTGCAAATAAGGTATTATAATAGCAATGAATATTATTGAAAAGTTTTGTAAATGAACAAGAAACTTGCATCTGCACAAAAAGTCTACAAAAACTATCCAGTCCACTACCACATTAGGCGACACATATATCAATTTCTATACACATTACCAACTTTAAATATGTTACTATTTAATCAAGATAATTAAGCACAAATTAAAACATAATAAGAAGCTTGAATAAGTGTCAGTCAGAGCTCTGGAATCAATTGATGTTCTAAGATATCTTCATTAAAAATGTGTATACTTCAATATATGAATATACGAAATA
This sequence comes from Acheta domesticus, assembly GCA_031308135.1. Classification (NCBI taxonomy): domain Eukaryota; kingdom Metazoa; phylum Arthropoda; class Insecta; order Orthoptera; family Gryllidae; genus Acheta; species Acheta domesticus. Next base: position 4,345 of record JAHLJT010007395.1, read on the forward strand.
AAATCTCATTGTTAGAAGAACTGATGAACTTGGCTGACCAATGTAAAACTCATCTTTCAAAACAGAAAATTTCAGAAAAACTATTCATATCAGAAGATTGGCCACACATTTTCACACCATTTTATCACATGCACAAGAAAAGTGAAATCTCAAAATATTAATTTTAGAATTGTGAACAAATATATTTAGAACATTGTATACATTTCCAATAAGTGTTGCGCAATTGTACAAAGAGCTGTTCATAGTCAATACCAGTGGAGAAAAATAGTTTCTCTTTGGATTAAAATGAACAGCACCATTTATAATGAAACAGTTATTCTTTAAATTGCAATTTTTTTGAAAGATTCATATGTTTTACATATTTCAGATAATTTTCTTGGACACCAACATTATGTAAATATCAAAATCAGAATATGTAACACAAAACCATCCTCAATATACCACCACTAGTACATATCATCTGTATAAAAGTAAAACTTATGTCCAAGTTGAATGATTTTTGGACGTAGTAGATTTCACTTACATTCAGTTATTACATGCAATATATTTATTGTCCAAAAGCTCAGCTAGTAAGACATTTTGAATAAATTTTCAATTAAGAAAATACTTACATGTATTGTCTGTTCAGTTATATGAATGATTTTTGACTTCATTGATGCTAAACTAAATTGGAAGCATTATTGGTGATTAACAAAGTACAAATGATTTCTATTAATTTCACAAACTTGGCTAACTTGTGCTTAAGTCATTTTACCTCCCTATTATTTTAGTAACCGTGCCAACTGGAGAACGTTCACATAATGGTGTCGTTAATTTTTAATCCAAAGAGAAAATATTTTTCTCCACTGGCATTGACTATGAACAGCTTTTGTACAATTGCATTACACTGTTATTAGAAATGTTTACAATGTTCTTCATAGTTCTAAAATTAATATTTTGAGATTTCACTTCTCTTGCGCATGTGATACAATGGTGCAGAAATATTTGTACAGCTAGAATGCAAGAAAGTACACTTCAAAACTTCCTTTTCAGGACTATTATTTATAACCATATTTTGTGATGAAAATTTAGTTTATTACAAGCTACATTAAAAACACAATGAAAGTAAACAGAGGCTCTCTGAAATTCAGAATTTATGGCGTCTATTTACATCCATCAGTTACTTCACACGCTTAATCATTTCCTTCTTTTTGACATGAATTGTAGCAATTTCTTACTATATTCTTTATAGTGATATTAGAACACTGTAATCACTCATGAAAACTACTATTGTAACCTTCAACTGCACACACTTAAATCACACTGAAGAGGCAGTAAAAGCTAGTATTCCCGATTCTAGTATCTGGTGAAAAATACACTTCACAGAGTGATATTTAACTAGTTCTAATATCAAACAGAAACAAAGCAGTCCTGAACAGACCATAATAGATCTGAAAGACAATGACAACCCACTACACTAGGACACTTCACTTCAATTCAAAATTACTACCAGCAATATAAGAGTAACAGAAAATGATGGTATTGTACTGCATAGCACCGCAGGAATGAATAGCACTCATGACTTCTTTCCAGTAGGCGGAGAAGTATCTGAAATACAAAAAGAGATGTTATTGGAATTCAGATGTATAGTGCTGTACTTCTTAATAAAACAAGGTTTTTGCACTCACCAGGTCTTACGAGGAAGCCAAATTGAATAATACACAAAATGAAGCCACTGTGGACCGCATTCTCCGCATTTCCTGAAGTTCAGACATTCTCTATACCTATAATAAAATCCATAATATATACATTAATAATTATAAACAAAATATACATTCAATTTAATGTTGTTGCAACAAAAATGATGAGGCCATATTAAAAGTAGTGAGAGAATAACATTCGTTATCATACTATGAACCGTTCTTTAACGAATCATGCAAAACATTAAATATTACTCACTTTTTCAGGATCCCACGGAAAAGTAATCAGCTTTGTACATCCACGACTTCTGTTTGGTTGTTATGGCAATTGGGAAAGCCAACAACTCCTATTATTAGGCATTTTACCTTCTGATTACAACATAAGGCAAAATACACCACCACTTCTTATAACCAGATTTTTAACGTTTGTAACGGGATTTTCAAACTTCGGAGACCGTTCAGAAAGTTATCGCCAGGTAGCAGTACTTTCAGGGTCCTTTTGGAGACTTCCCGTGTCGCTATCTATGGGTCGCAAATAACAACTCGTGGTCTATCGTTGAACCTGGGTCCGAGATGGCGGACCCCCCCAACCCTACACTCGGCCCCCCGCCCCCACTCACTGCCCCCCACCACACGCTGGAATAGTGAGAACGAAAGGCCTATCTAGTGACGCCCCCCTGGCCTAAACTATGTGTAGAATTTTTGCTCAACTGAATAAACCCCTGTCGATCTGCTCTGAGTCGAAGTTCTGCGATTTTTTAAAAACATTCATTAATTTTGGAGATACTTTTTATTAAGCCCCAGGGACATTTTCAACATTTTCTCAAAAATGTCAACCAGGATAGGTGGCTCAGTGCATCAACTGATGTCACTGCAATGCCTCTGACCGAGAGGTGCTAGGTTCGAGTCCCGACGGTGGCAGGATTTTTCAACACTAGCTTGTCAGTTAGATGTAGAATTCAACCGATGTCTGGAGGAAAATTCTAGCGACCGGCTGCTCTGATTGGAAGTTTTCCGTAGTTTCTCCGATCAACATCAAACGAATGCCGGAGCAATACCCTAACAAACGGACCTCGCGCGATATTTCCTTCCTCTTCCTTGTCTTATCTTCACACACACACACACACACACACACACTAACTTGCACAACACTACTATATGCTGGGAGACCAGTGGGAGGATTGGAACTTGTCCCGGCTGTGGGCCGTGCACTGCTGGTGGGAGATACCTTGTTAAGAAAGAACCCGGCAAGCCGACAGGTAAATCGGTCGGTGATTTAGAGCTTGTCCCGGCTGGGGTGGTGCCCCGCTGGAGGCAGGTACCTGGTTGGGAAGCCCCGCTAGTGGACGGAAGTCAGCGCCGGATCTCGCCATCGGCATAGCGGGCAACATCTCTTCCACCTCACGATGAAATAAACATGCATTGCACTTACGGGACTAATGACCAAAGCAGTTGACGCGCCCAAAATCACTAACAATCAATCAAAAATTACTCCAAATACTTTCCTTAAATTAATTGTAAGAATAAAGTAAAATACACTCAAGGTGGCATAGCTCTTATTTTCATTGCTGACTGATTTTGGGAAAATTGCAAAAGTTCGATTTTTTTTCGGCGTCTTCCTACAACTACAAAATTGAAGATAGAGATTTTCCCTTAAAATTATATTTGTTCTCCATACTTAGTTCTTTCAATAAGGTCATGCACATTTTTTTGAAATTTTTAGTAGTTTTCGCGCAATATTGAGGGCAATTTGTGCAATTTTTAAAAATTACAAGAACAAGATTTGCTCAAAATCGACTTCAACTTTTTTTCCTGAAACTTTTGGAAAGGATAGTACCTAATGTACTCTGAGATGACATAAACGCCATATTGCTCTATTCCTTTGTTTTTTCAAAACTTACAAAAATGTAATTCTTTGACTAGCCTTTCATTTAGTAAATATTTTCTTTAACGGCGATTTGTTCATATTAGGGAACTTTTGCCACCTCGAACGTTAAGTACTATCGATCTTTTGCGCATGCGCAGATGCACCAAAGTGATGCGAAACTTGCACTGCGAATGAGCAGAAGATCGATAGTACGTAACGTTCGAGGGTGCAAAAACACCCTACTATTACATTTACGAGTACATCTGCTTTACATTATGTCTTAAAAGTTCCTCGACAACTCAGATGTTTTCTGTGAAAATGAACTGAAACTTCCGAATTTGCACAAATGTTCAAACGCCATTTTCTCAAATTGCTTCTTCAAACTTTTCGTACGAATGCTATTTGCATTCTTTAGTTAACATAAAATTAATTTGGCTGTATTTTTTTTGATTTTTTCAAAAAATAAATAAATGTATTTTTAAGTGTCTCTCACGTCATTAATATTCACTTTTCCAGAAATTTATACATTATTACATTTGTGAGTAGAAGTGCTTTAAATGTCACCAAATGAAGTGTTTTGAAAACTCGAAAGATTCTTGCGAAAATTCCGAAGCTTCCATTTTCGCATTTACAGTAACGCTTAAACGCCATTTTCTTAAGAGCGGCTCCAAATTTATCAATGAAAATTCCTATATAGGACGAAGTTTTACTCTTCTTTAATATCCTAAAAGTAATATTTCGTATCTACCATTAAGAAGCTGAAAAATGAGAAAAGTTCAAAAAATGTATTTGGGCGGCGATAGATGTCAGCAAGATGTCAGAAGATGGGGAAGATGGTAAAACTGGCCCAGACCAAAGATATTAGATTACTATGAGAAAGTATGTGCAATTTGTCCTAAAGTACGAAAACGTTTTAAAAATTGGATTCGGTTATTTTACTGGAAAAAGGATTAACCAGGTGAATTCTATCAAGGTGACAAACGCCGTTTTGAAATGATAAATCGAATCGTAGGATAAAAGAGCTCTTGCGTTATCTCCGCTTGTTTTTTTCCGGTAGTGAAATGGTAATGGAAGATCTTAGAAGTACAATATATCTAAAATACGATGTGAGGAGATGGAATATGGGTGATATTTACGCAATTAGTTCGATTTTTTCTTTTTGAAATCAGCACCAAAGCGGGATCGGTGTTTTGAGTGATACCTCAGACATTCTTATGATGGTATTCGAAGGAAGATGGAATATGTGAATAAGGTAATAGTTTTATACTACTATTAAAGATGATACGAGACCGTTTACCCCTATTACAGCATCACTAGTTTCATATGTGGGGAAAAAAATATCTTGAGATGCGAAGTGACGGAAGCATCAACGAAGTGACGGGGTGTCTGGCTTGCTGAAAGTTCAGCCTTCTTGCCCGTCGCCGCGCCGCGGCGGCCGCCGCCCGGCTCGCCCGTGCCGGCTTGACCGCGCCGCCGGCCAACAATGTCCCGGCGGCGTGGATGGGGAAGGGGGAGTGGGGTGAGGTTGTTTTCGAAATTTCACTTACCGTCGCTCCTATTTATCCGATTTGCATGTTTGACACGGCGTTGGATTCTAGAAGCGTGTCGCCATCGCGCTATAAGCCCACATTTTTGAAATTGTTTCCCGGAAGTACGAGAAAAATTTTAAAAATCGAGTTTCTGCTAGTTTTTTTGGAAAAAGGGCTTCGTAGCGTAAATTCTATTATAAACAGGAGTCAAATGCCGTTTACCGATCGAAAATCGGATCATTTGTTCAGACATCGGTAAAGTAAATTCCTGCTGATGGTGCTGCGATCTATTGAATTTTCCTGCAAGTTTTTTTCGGTACATTTAGCCTTAAAGCTATGTCAGTGGTAGCCTAGCTACCGGTAGGGCCTCCCTTGCTGAATAGGTTGAAGGTGAGGGGTCCTACGAAGAAGTACTCCATTTTTGAGGAGAGTGGGAAGTAAGCAGAGAGGGAATGGTCATGAACCTTTGGACTTCCTGCTGTCGGCCCATAGAGGGGTACAGGAGAGAAACTGGGTTGGCACACCAGGCCACTGATTAGAGTGGAGGCCCGAACCTTGCATTAGCCAGCGAAGGAGGCTGCCTTCAGCAGTCAGTGAAAATCCCGTAGGGTTTAGTAATGCCGACTGGCGATCGGAGGGACCCCTTGCTGGGCCCTGTGGGGGGATGCCCCGAGGCCACTGTGGGTCGCAGTAACGGATGGCAGGAAACAACCCAAAGGTTAAGTGTGATCTGTGAACTCGAACTTACGTCCGGCGAATCTTCAATTCAAACCAATGAGCAAAATGGATAGAACAAGAAATGTAATGAATCTTAACGTGCCTTGTTCTACCAATGTCCCATACCTGCTCAGAAACCGAGCTAATGTCACCATGTCGACGTCTGGCCATCCCACGGATGTTAGTCCCAGGGACCCAGAGCCGGCAGTAGCTCGAAGCCATCGTCAGAGATGGACCCGGGATGAATTAAAGGAGGTGATGTGGTGCTTTTACTATGCAAAAGCGAAAAATGGGGGCTCAGAAATAGAAGTTTTCAAGGTATGGAGAGAGCGGAACCCAGATATGAGACCTACCCTAGACTCAAAGAAGCTTGCCAGTCAACGACGATACATACTCAGCAGTGGAAAATTCACAGCAGAACAACTTGCTGACATCGAGAGAAATGCGGAGTATGTACTTCGCTCGAACTATCCACATGACGAACATGTACAACTTAAAAATGATGACCCCGTGGAAGGTTCATCTCTTTCCAGTGAAACACACGTCAGTGGTGAAAATTCATCTGGCAATGAATTACACGATAAGGGCATGATGCGAAATCTCCTTCGGCGCGAGAGAGAAAGAGTTAGTCATTTTCCGTTTGCATCTCGCGAACCGATGAGGATAATATACGAAAATGCCAAAGCTAAAAGAGTGATAGAAACAGTGAATTCTGTCTTAAATGAGGTGATAGAGACCCCAGGCAGAGATCTAGATATTACTGAAATCAATCACATCATATATGCAACAGGATATCTAGTATCTCAGATAATTTTGGGGCCAGCCAAGAACACCGACGGCCGACAGCAAAACAGAGTAAACAGCTCTGTACCCCCATGGATGAAGAGAATAATGAAACGGATAGCCGACACCCGGCGCGAAATATCACTCTTAGCTGAGGCATCTTCTAAATCAACGCACCACCTCTAAAGTTCAACGAAAAATATTCAATGTTGAACAAAATACCAAATTGAAAATGACACCAGCAGGCTAATGGTAGTTAGGAAGCTAAAAGAGAAAATTCAAGCATGGGCTCAACGAATTAGACGTTACAAACGCAGAATAGATTTCCGTGTGCAGAATCAGTTGTTGAAACAGACGCGAAGAAATTCTATTGCAATCTGACTCAGAAACCGAATGGCAATGCTGTCACTCCTTCAAAAGATGATGTCGAGGCATTTTGGGCAGCAATATGGGAAGAGAGGAGATCCTACAACAAAGATGCATCTTGGCTTCAATCTGAAGTTGATGCTGCAAATGAACTTGTGGAAACAGTGGAAGCTGTTCACGAATTCTCGGAAGAGGACCTCTTCCAAGCAATTAAGAACCATGGGAAACTGGAATCCCCCGGGATTGATAAGATCCAGATTTATTGGATTAAGAAACTAACAGCATTACATCCGCATCTAGCAAAGGCTATTAATAAAATTTTAGAAAATCCAAAGGAACTCCCGGAATGCCTCATACGCGACATCACGTATCTGCTACCCAAAGAGTGAGACAGCTCTTTGGCGAAGAACTACAGGCCAATCACTTGTCTGCCAGTACTGTACAAAGTTATAACTTCAGCCATAGCTGACAAAATGTACAGACATCTAGAGAAGAATCATCTAATGCCAACTGAACAAAAGGATGTCGTAAAGGTTCTTATGGCTGTAAGGAAATCTTGCTACTAAATAAGTCATCTTGAATGATGTAAAGAAACGAAAATGTAATTTGAGCATGTCTTGGATTGACTACCAAAAAGCCTTTGATAGTGTACCACACGATTGGATTTTGAAGTCCCTGGAGATCTATCGATTTCATCCTAGACTTATTGAATTTTGCAAGGCTAGCATGAAGTCGTGGAGTACCAGTTACTAATACAGAGCAGAAAGGAAGCAGTAGAAACCAGAAGTATTCAGATTAACAGGGGTATTTTTCAAGGAGATTCACTATCCCCTCTGCTGTTTTGCATTAGTTTGATCCCACTATCTAGACAGTTGTCGCAAGCTGACTTTGGTTACAAGCTCCATGGTGATGAAAGGCCAGTATCACATTTGTTTTACATGGATGATCTGAAAGTGTTTGCTAAGAATGAAGCGATTCTCTCCCAAATGCTGTCTGTCGTGAATGACTAGCAATGACATCTGCATGAAGTTTGGTCTTGACAAATGTGCAAAATCGATTTAAAAAGATGAAAACTGACAACGTCAGAGAGCGTTGAAGTTGATATGCACACTTGTGATTCAAAATCTTGAGCCAGGTAAAACTTACAAATATCTGGGCATTGAAGAATGAGAGACCATCTCGAAAGACACAATGAAAGAGAGAATTCGCAAGGAGTATTACAGAAGAGTGAGACTTGTCCTGCAATCTGCTCTGAACTCCAGGAATAAAATATCTGCAATTGGTAGTCTGGCGGTGCCTGTAGTCGAGTACAGTTCTGGACGGGTGGACTGGACTGAGCAAGAAATCCGCATCATGGATCGAAAAACCAGAAAAACTGCTAACAATGCATCATGTCGCCCACCCTCGAGCTGATGTACATAGACTTTGTGTCACGTAAGGAAGGTGGAAGAGGCCTCAGACAATTTGAAGCCTCCTGGCACAATACAATAGTTGGAATGGAAAGTATGTAGTCAGTCATCAAGATGACCCTCTAATGAGGCAGGTCATGAAATCTGACCAAAGAATTGGAAACAGAGGCATTGTTAGTGTAGCAAAAAGCATTACAAAGAAAACTATGCAAGACACGTCAAATAACCAGACACTGAACTTCTGGTACTACTAAACATGAAATGTGAGACACAAAAAATGTTAAAGAAGTCGTGGAGGGACAAACTCCTCCATGGACAATATCTAAAAAGAATGGACAAGGTGCATATTAATAAAGATCAATCATTTATGTGGCTTAAAAGGGGAAGAATGAAGCCAGAATCGGAAGCAGTTCTAGTAGCTGCTCAAGATCAGCGTTTGAGAACACGACAATTTAGTGATAAAGCGGTTCTCAAAATTTCCCGAGATACAAATGCCGAATTTGCCGGAGCAAGTAGAAACCATTGATCATATTGTCTCAGCTTGTCCCATTCTAGCAAAGACCGAATACTTAAAAGACACGACAGGGTGTGTAGCTACCTCCACTGGCAGATCTGTACCGCCCTCGAAGTTCCAAACACATGCCCCAAGTGGTACGAACACTCACCGAAACCGGTGACGTCTGTTGGATTGTGTACGATATTGTACGACCAACAAATTCAAACTGATCGCACGATAGCGGCAAACAAACCGGATATAGTTATCCGGGATTTGGAGAAAAAATCGTGTTTACTTGTCGATGTTGCTGTACCTTGCGATCAAAACGTCGTTACCAAGGAGGCAGAGAAACGTCTTAAATACGTCGTGAGGCACTAGTGTTACTGCAAATTGCAGATACGGATACACCAAGCAATGTTTATTCATTGCCAAGAAACTCTTAATGCGGACAAAGCAAAAATAGCAATCATCATTGTGATTGGCTCATGCCAAATCGTAGGAATAGCAAAAGACAGAGAATGTATCTTGTTTTGAACCCAATATTCTAATCGCAATGCACATAGATTGCAAATAACATGTGGTGCCCAGCTTTTATCTTCATCCCCTAGAGGGTATCTAAAATACAACTGGTACACTTTCTGATGTTGTGGGAAAATCATGCGCCTCTGTGATTTTGGGGGTAAAAGAAACACCAACATACAGAGGTTATTTGAATGATTGTGGCACATGCGATGTATGATATATCTCGTAATCTACAACGAAACAAAGTTGTTGACAGATTCAGAATTACCGCAATTACTTTGTATTTGAGCATTGGAATATTTTCAACCTCGTGTATCTTACACCGTGATCTGTATTGAGAAGACCGTAGTGCTCACTCCCCTTTTGCGCTGAAAGAAATGCACATTTCATGAGAACACTGATGAACCGCTGACGTCTTCTGTGAAGGGTACGGATATGATTTGTGTTACGCATCGACCAAGAGGTCCCGGAAAATGCCGTGAGAACAGTAAAAGTATGATTTCCGAGAAACTGTGTGATACGCAAAAACTGATACCATATTTGAAATCATAACACTTGACTCTATTAAAAACATTATTGGGCTTTTCTGGCGAAAAAACATTGTTGGCCCGTGTTATTTGCTTAAATATGCTGGTGCATGCGCGCGCGCGTGTGTGTGTGTGTGTGTGTGTGTGTGTGTGTGTGAGCGAGCGTGTGTGCGCGAGCGAGCGTGTGTGTGCGCGCGAGCGTGTGTGCGCGCGCGAGCGTGTGAGCGCGCGCGAGCGTGTGTGCGCGCGCGAGCGTGTGAGTTTAATAAACCCCTTTTATTATGTGCATTCACGTTTCTTTCAAGTGTGAAGTCTTTTTGCTGGAAAAAAATTGTAATTGGTCAACATAAGTTATGTTTCCTTAAAAACAATGATTGTGTTAATCTGAAACCGTCATAATAGAAAACAATCAAAAACAGTTGTGTTCTGTTTAAACAGGATGTGTAGTATCTTTTTTCCTTTCATTTTTGCATGTATTAATTATTGAGAAATTTGCTATTTGAAGCTAATTTTGATATTCAAATGTACAAGAAATTTAATT
>JAHLJT010007397.1:0-21171 GCA_031308135.1 Acheta domesticus
CTCTTTGCGAGTGTAGAGAGTAGAAAGTGTATAGCGATTAGTAGCCATGTCACGAATGAGTAATTTTAATTTAATTATAATACTGTTTTAGGATTCTTGATAAATTGTGTCTGACCCAAAGGAGCCATTACCACCTGGATACGATAATATGTCTCAAAAAATCCAGATCACAGATGTCGGATTTTTGATCCCGACTTGACAACCGCTTTTTCTATAAAATAACAACATTGAAAACCGCGTTGTCACCAGTGGCGTAGCGTCAGGGGACGCTGAGATGCATCCCTGTTTATAAATTATAAAGAACCCTAAGTACTGTATTGATAATCTGACAAGTGGTTCCTTGAGCGAAACACGTTTTGTTTAATTTTAGATTGATTTCCTATGATTGAATTTGGCGGGTTGTTGAAGCTGGCCTGTGATTGCTTGGAAGCTATAATGCTTCTTGCGTCTGCCGCGAGATTGCGACGAGGAAGTGACGCATGCGCAGATGGCGAGGTTCCCCTCTCCCCTCTTCACCCCTAGCCGGAGAAACCAGACTGCTTTGCGCTAGCATCCACTGCGAAAAGAGGCTAATTTGAGCAAGTTACTCGTTTGTACACGAGAGCGCAGCACACTTCGGCAGTCAGTAAATTCTCTCTCACTCTCACTCGGGATTCCCCGCTTGGTCCTGGGCACAAACTTAGAAATCGTGGCCTGTCTACTATTTCTTAATTAATATCCAAGAAATTGAATTATTCCTTAAATAGATTACCTATTATTTTAGTCTGCAATGGATAATTAACAAGTGGTCCTTATTGCCATTCGCGTATAATAATTAAAGCTGAGCCATTGCATAATTTGCTTTCAAAATATCGGTCCTGACTGCTGAGAAGATTTTGTGGGAACCACTACAAGTTCCGCGTAACAATCAAGATCGTGGAAGTAGTTGCAGTGTATCTGTCTTGTGTTGCATTAGCCTGTTAGATGAAGTAGTTAATAGTGACATTTTTTTGAGCATTCCCCAACGTCTGAGTCACGCTACGCCACTGGTTGTCACACATTAAATTCCTTCAAATAGCCATTTACTAAAAACTGTTTTACTTCAATTATAATCCATTTTACTAAAAATTATATTATTGCCCTACTTTCATCAATTTAATCATTCCTTCAACACCCAATGTACTCTCTACTATCCCACTCGTTACTACATTAAGCACTTCTTTAAAACAGGCATTCTTCCGTCATTTTCAGAATAACACGTAAATCGCACTGTCGCTCGTCCAATCTGCAAATACATAATAATTATGCTTAATTTAGTATGAATCGCGCAACTTTGCATCTTAAACGATGGCCTTGCTTCCCCTTCTCTGACGCAATAAGCAGTTGAAGGCAAAATATCACAGCGAGCACTCATGACATTCCAAACACATCTTCTCTGGCGCGAACTAGAAACTATTTTCTGTTGAAGACGAGAACTTCTGTCCGTGATTTTCTCCAAAAAAATCTAAAGAATGACCTAAACCGGTGAAGATCCATTATAGGAGATGCTTCGAACTTCTGAGAAAGTTAGAATGCAATTATTGAGAAAGTTGCGAATGCATGGCTGATTCCCCAGAGACTGGCATTGTTTCATGAAATCTAGTAGTCGATTTCGTAACTAATACCCTCAATCTAACCGCATTTGTTCAAACCATCGGTGAAGAAAAGTTGCGGGAGTAATACAACTAAACATGTGTGCATTCATACCTTTTTACGGCAATGCTAACCGCATCCATCACAAAATTATCTCTTCCTATCATTTAGTCTCTTCTACCCTTAATGCAACCACGCCTATACACAATTAAAATCAATATTCAACTTACGTTTATAAATAAAGCGTAAAAAACTCAGGAATATTTCGTGTTAGACAACTGACTGTGAAAAATAAACAGTCCTCTAAATACGCAATTCTGTACATTGATGAAATCAGTAGATCTCAGACGTCATCTTCTGGTGGCGCGCAGCTAAACTATTGACATTGATGCACTCTGGAATCTGTAAAGTAATGCTAGGCTAGAAATGTCCAGAAAAGTTTTTATTTTGTAAATATATGTATATATATGTTATATATTGTGACAACCTCGTCTCCAGTTGGACGCCGATAACGTGGCTGCCGGTTCGCTCAGTGGGTAGAAGGGCGTGCCTAAAATGATTATGATGGTGGAAGTCGGTGGCCGGTAAGAAATGAGAGACTTGTAGTCATGTTAACAAACAAGTGGCATTTATTCAGCAAAGATAATAATAAAAGATCATGATAGTACCACTCATGTCGGCGAGCATGCTCTCCTTTTCCCCAATTCTAAAATTACATGCACAAAAAAAATTGAAATGTGAAATTATTACAATAAATTGAACAAACTTTCACGCTGATTCATTCTTGATGGCCAAGCGCGGCCGGGAATCTTAGCTTCTCCGCCTGGTCGAAAGGTAATGGAAATTGTTCTCTCAACTGTTTATCACTTTCGACCACGGGCGCGCCTGAAGGGCGTAGTACCGCCTTAGCGGGGTGGCTCACAAAACCAACCAGCGAATTGAATGACCTGGGCCACCGGCTGGCGGGGGAGGTGCCGAGCTCGGCACGCGCGCTGAGGGTGCCGCTCGGAGGGGGTAGAGCGAGCAGGACGGATCAGGTAGCAGGCCGGGCCCTTGAGTGTTCACCCAACACACAGCGCCGTTCACTCGCTGCTACTAATCACCAGATAATGTCTGCCTGACACAATGATCTCATCACCTTCAGTCCACTGCTCTGCACTTTAGAGATCGCGGCAAGTTCGTAAGTGATCTGATTACTTCACTATAACACGCTCAAGCACGAGTACGAGTCAGTCACTTTCCCTGCGCGATTCGATTATAAATGAGGCGTCTCAAAATTTACGGTCTACGGCTATTTAGAGACCGCGCACATATTCTCCCCTGATGAATTTAAGCTTTCTCACAAGTTCAAACACAGAGAAACAATTATATCTCCGGCGCCGGACGCCGCAGTGATCACGACCGGCCTCTCTGACTGCCTCTTACGTTCTCTCCCGATGCTGCGTCCGTGAAGTCCTTCGAGCCTCCCTTCCCCCACCAAATTCATCCAAAATGTTCTAAAACTTTCGAGAACTTTGCTTAAGTCCGGCGGCTATTGGCGAAAGATAGTGCGTCGCAAAATAATTTCGTCCAATCATCGGAGGTTTTCGAGCCGAGACTTGAGAGAGAAACCTACACTCGTTCCCTCTCACTTCAATTGTCTGTCAAACAGGGGCAGTAATTAATGGCCGGGGGAAAGAAACTTAGAATCTCAAGGGGGGAGGTGGGCGATGGGTGCCGCGGAAAAGTATCGAGGGGCCGACCCGGGTGCACGTGCAGCTCCCTGGCGTCTTGGACACTAGTGCGTGACCAAAGGGGGGTGGGTCGGCGGGGTCTCGGACAGAATCCTGGCGCCGCCACCGATCTCTCTGTCGTGCTTCGTGGAGCAGTTCTCGTGTTTGCAGCCGTAATTAATTCGGTGCCACTGCAATATATATATATATATATATATATAATATATATTGTAACCGCTAAAGCCGTTTACAGCAAGAAAATATCAGGGTTTTTTTTGTAAACGCGTCCTGTTATTTTAAGATCTAGTAGTTACAACACTAACCGAGAGAGAACGCCAGGCGACGTACATAGTTTTAAAATAAGCTAACAGGAGCGCTTATCACTAGTACTAGAAGCGTGATAACGAAATCGGCCAGCGGAACGACGCAATCGACCAATGGGAATAAAGCAAACGAATATTGGAGAATTTAGAACAAGAAGAGACCAACTCGGCCATTTTACCGAAAGTCAGCGGAACGAGAAGGTGCTCTGAACTACTCTGGACAAACTTTTGGATCGACGGACCACGCCAGCTCAAGATTTCGACAGTACACAAGCTTTTAGAAAAGCTTTTTTGTATAAGAATACTTGAACCAGCTCGAATAAAATTCGATCATTAGACGTTACTGCAACGCCGACGCCAACGACGCGAGTCCCGAGGAGAACGGTGCAGTCAACGGGATCTTCTCGTGTTTGAGTTCCTTTCCGGACGACCCTGAAAAACTTCAAGGCTTCGCAGGTCGCGGGAGACATCGTGAGTTCGGCAAACCCTTTTCAAGTTAACGGCAGAAACGTGGGCCAGATGTAGAACGATTTTAGTATCATATTTCACTAGATGGTTAACTGTAATATTGCTTGACTTTATTCATGAGTTTTTGAATACATATCCGTGTGCCAAATCGAATTACAGTTTCGTTACTGGACGCAGATATTTAAAAAGTGTTACTGGTAAATAAATTCAGAAGTAAAGATAGACAATTATTCAATTGATCGACATATTGTGTCGGATGCAAAGTTCAACTGTGTAGCATTTAACTTAACATTTTGTTTTTTTTTTAAGTCTGAAATCTCATAAGAGTAAATTAATTTAACTTTGCTTAGTGTTGGTAAGATTAGACATTGTAATGACGATAACAGTTGTGCATTCTAATTGAATCAAGTGAATTTGTTAGAACAAGTAGAAGATTGATATTTTTTTTAATAGAACATGGTATTGATATTATCGATTTATGTTATACACGAATGGTAATTTCAGGTACAACATTTTGAGTGTGTATTATTCTATGTGTATTTCAGGAAATGTGTGTAGAGATAATCATATATTAGTTATGTATTATTGGAATTCCGATTCTTGAATCCATTCTTTTGAATTTAATTGGAAGATTTCAAGGGTTTATTTGCAATTAGATTTTTCTTACATGTTGTAACAATTTTTGGTTTTTTTTGCATATCAGATTCAGACAGGACATTAATAGTCAATTCATGTTATGTTGATGTACTAATTTCCAGTACAGAATATATTGTTTGTTGTTATTTTCGTAAAACATACGACAAAAGTGTTCTTAATCTATCCCAGTGTACTAAATCTTGAACCCTTTCCCTTGGAAAGAAAGTCTGCTAGGACCTTCTTATATGAGTGCGTTGTGGCTTAACTTTATTAAAGCCACAACAACGAGTAACAAGGGAGAATTACTCGAGTCACCCGTCTCCTCCCATATGCGAGGTAATTTTACCCAAATTGTTGGACCAGGCGCTAGGTGGTTGGTTACTGCCTCACCCATCGTGCCATCGCCCGACATTGGGAGGGAGACAAAAAGGAAAGGTGGTGACAATATATATATATATATATATATATATATATATATATACAGGAGACTATCATTACGTGGCAATCTTAAGCCCAAAGCACTAGTTCATATTAATATGTGCTAAAAATAACAATTCGAGCATTCCAGGAGATTCAACCTTTTTCATAAATGTTGGATCCTGTTCATAATTTATGTTTACGCCGTCGTGTACCGTGACTATCATTTTGAACAAAACTCGATGTTCTGTACGTACATTTAAAATATTTATTGAATAGAACCTGCAAATACTTGATACTATTAAGTATTTTAGTGTAAGCAACGCGATGCTTTCCAGAATATTACTCGACTGTTTCACCGTTTATGCGGAGAAACGAGGAAATGCTCCGTGCAGAAGGTGACGCCGCTGTCGGCAGTGTCTTTGCGGCCGGTTTGAATTTCGCGCACACGGAAGTGATTTTTAAAGTCACTTTTCTCAAAGACAAAATTTTATTTGGAAAAACTGGACCTGCCATTCTTCATGTCTGGCAACACATAATTTGTGGTATTTTTTGTAACGGGAGCTTCTGGACACCCTGTATATATATTGAAACGAATTATTATAATATTATTATTATTATTATACGATTAGCAAAATGAAGCGGCGGCCGACCCTATTCAAATAGCGCGGCAGTTATGGCCGTTGCTGTTGAGCCGTTCCGAACGGGACAGGAGAGCGCGCTAGCGGGAGCGCGGGCATGGAATGAGTCAGTGAGTAAGAGAACTCGGTAAGAGACGGACGGACAAGTGGGCTGGAGTGATTTTGGGTCGTAATCTAGGGACTGAGGAAACGTGAAGTGTAATATTGGACAGTGGACATAGTAATAACTGTGTATAGATGACTACGATGAATATACGACAGCTAATCGGAGTTCGAATTATAGAGAATTGAGCAAGTGCGAAGTATCAGGGGAAGCTAGTCTCGCCACGTGTCGGTACATGGTGATTATAAAACGTTCGGTGAGGACGGGAAACTGAGTGCTGATGAGCAGCGGGTCCACCGACTAGACAGTGTGAAAGGGATGGACAAAATAAACATAAATAGTGCTTAGAAGAAAAGTGTTTTGGAGGGAGCATTGTACGGGGGCGTGTGGGCCCCGAGTTGCAAGCAGCGTCGTCAGGTCGTGGCTCCGGGTAACGGCACCGACCGAGGGCAGCCGAGCAATGCCGATCTGGAGGGGGGACTGCGCTTCGCCTGCCTCGTCTGGAAGCTAAGTGAAGCGCCCAATAAATGCCACGTTTCTCTTTTCCCTTTGTGTATGGTCTAGTGTTTTAGGAATAAAAAGGAGGTGTGGTTGTGATTTGTTAGCAGTTAATATTAGAAAAGTGGTGAAGTAAAATCGAAGTAGTGAAGTAGAATCGATGTAAAATAAAGTATTGTCCAGGTTTTTTATATTTCAATGTGTGTGTATTTCTGATGAATGTGTCAAACCCAGAGCCCATTCGCGAACAACGATTACCTGTCCCACCCATAAAACATTGTTGAAATGAACTCGAAAGAGGACCGTTTCAATATATATATATATATATATATATATATATATATATGTATATATATAAGATAATAGTGTAGTATTAAACCAAAAGGTTTCACTGTAAACAGAGAAACGAGAATTTATGCTCTTTACTACCGCTTCTCTATTTACTTATTTTAAATACAATACAATATAATAAACTTTCTCTCCGTATTCTTTTGTCTATCTATCATCGTACTTCGTATGTCTAAAAACGAAACGCTAAGCATTGGAAGCGCGGCATATTCAAATTAAAGATAATATATTTTCTTTACATCTCCCCTCCCCCTCAGGGTGAGACATATGAGAGTATTTTGATTTCGGGTATATTCTTTATTCTTCTCCTGCTTCTTCTTTGTGTCTTCCTCTCCTATTGGTATGAGTTTTGACATATGGAATAACTTATTTGTGAGTTCACATTAGTCTTGATTTTGTACAGAGACTTTGATATTTTTTCTATTATTTCAAATGGTCCAACTCTCACATGGTCAAGCTTTTTACTTTCCCGTATACGTACGTATACACGGAGTGATATACGTAGTATAGGGAAAGTTATGTAATGCTGCGGCGAAAAAATGGCCAATTTTTGGCGGAAAAAAATTAATTGCCGGGCCGTGAAAACGAATAAGTGGATAAAACCAGTTGCTAAATTAAGAAAAAAAAATCCTCTATCTCGTGGTGTGGTCAATATCCATGATTTGTTGCTTCTTTATACTTAAAAATCGATTGACGGCATTCCGTCCGTCTGTCCGTCTGTGGTCAACGCTAGCGCCTAAACTGTTCGGTCGATTTTCTTCAAAATTGATATTCCCCAGTCGATCTGATTCTAGTCGAAGCTTTGTGATTTTGAAAAAGATTCTTTAAAATTTGAGGGTACTTTATATGAAGCCCCCCGGGGATTTTCAACATTTTCTCAAAAACGGCTCCAAATTTTTTCTTTAAATTCTTGTATGAATAGAGGAAAATACACTTTTTAACATGGCATAGGTCCGATTTTCACGTACAGCTCTGAATTTTCGAGAATTGGGAAAGTTTGAATTTTTTTCGGCGTCTTTCTCCAACTACAAAATTGAAGATAGAGATTTTTTCTTCAAATAAAATTTGTTCTGCATATTGAGTTCTTTAATAAAGGTCATGTAAATGTTTTTCACAATTTTGGTAGTTTTCGTGCAATATTGCGTGCAATATGTGCAATTTAAAAAAAAATACAAAAACAAAATTTTCTCAAAAACGGCTCCAAATATTTTCATTAAACTTTTGGTAGGGATAGTGGTAAATGTACTCTATCAATGACATAAAAGCCATTTTGGTCTATCAGTTGGTTTTTTCAAAAATTACAAAAATGTAAAGTTTTTTACTTGTCTCTCACGTCGTTAATATTTACATTATCGGCGATTTTTTTACATTATTATATTTACGAGTATATATGCTTTAAATAATGTCAAGTAAAGTTTCTCGAAAACACTACCGTTTTCTGTGAAAAGTAGCTCAAATTTCGGCATTTTCAGAAATGCTCAAACGTCATTTTCTCGTATATGGCTGCAATTTCTTTCTTGAAACTTTTGTAACGGATAGTGCTAATTACACTCATTAGTATAGCGTGAAGTTCATTTTGAGTTTTTTTTTGTTTTTTTCAAAAATTATATAAATGTAAATGTTTTGAAAAATCTCTCACATCTTTAATATGCACATTATCCGCAATTTGTAAAGATGATGATTATATTTGTGAGTGTAAGTGCTTCAAATAACTTCAAATAAAGTATTTTGAAAACTCAAAACTTTCTGTGAAAATGAGCTTCAAATTTCGCATTTTTAGTAGTGCTAAAACGCCATTTTCTCTTAAACGGTACATAATTTTTAAAAGAAAATTGCCATTTACGGCTAGGTTTTTGTGTTCTTTAATATTCTAAAATTAATGTTTCTGTTCCACCAATAGGAAACCGAAAAATTAAGAAAATGACAAAAAATGTACTTTTGGCGATGATAGATGGTAGCTGGCAAGAAAGAGTATGTGGCACTTCCGAATAGCTAGCGAAGACCCAGGAAAATAGAAAATAATACGGGAAAGTCTGTGCCATTCTGTTTCTTTTTTTGACAAATAAATAAATAAAATAAATACGGTCATGCTTAATTTTTTCAAAATACGTAGTTTTTCTTTAATTTTGTGACAAACGTAATAGGCCGCTGTAAATTTACTGCGCTTCGGACAGCTGGATGCGTCGTAAATTAGAATGTGCAATTTTGTATATTATTTCTTTCTTCGATTTCTTACATTCGAACTTTGTTATAGACTTACACATTAATATTTTAGAAATTGTTTATTTTGAAATATTTGAAATAAGTAAAAAGAATTAATAGCTCTCAGAATAGCGACAATGCAGGGTCTGCAACAATGGAATTCACTTTGCGCTCGCGAATATCTGTGAATTAGTGTCATTGTTGTGACCTAATGGAGCTGTATGAAAAGGAGTTATAATTGTCTAATTTATGTTGATATTTGCAGGCAAATATTTAGTTTTGCACCAAATGCTGTACCATTTGTAGTGAGTAGAGAATTTGTTGCATGGTTTTAAAATACTCTTCCCTAATCATGGCCCAATGGAAGGCATTTCTATATTTCCAGGGTATCAGGCTTCTTTTTCCAATACAGGGTTACAAAACTTTTGCATTCTATTTTTGTGAAGTTGTAGAATTCACATAGTTCTGACAACACTTCAATGGAAATAGTGAGTTCCAAGCGAAGATGTTAGTAGCGCATAAAGTGCAATATTACAGTACTACTTAGCTGTTTCCTCTAATACTGGAAAGTAAGTGCTGTTGTAGCACCACTAGTTTCTATTTAGTCTGTTTCCGTTTTCTATATATACCATGTCTCCGACATTGTACTCATAACATTTTCTGTATTTATCATAAAGATTTTTGTTGTAGTTATGTGATCTTGTGGACCTTTCGAAAGCTAATTTTCTATCATTGGTCCAGTTATCTTTGTTTTTTTGTCTTTTAGTTCTTCTGGTATGACACTCGTGTCCGTTCCATTCAATAAATATTCTGGAGCAAAACCAGTACGGAGTGTTCAATCTTATTATATCTATCTACACATTCTCTAGCAACCGTTGTCCAAGCTCTTTTTTGGTTCGGTTCATTTATTTTACATCTGATTTATTGACTAGAAGTCTGATTCAGTCTCTTCGTTCAGGCCGTTTGAAAATGGTATATTAACTGCTGTAAATATTAGTTTAATGTTCTTTTCTTTTAGAAATTCTTTAAATTCTTTTGAATTTATCCCCGGGTATTGGTCCGTTAGTATAATGCCAATTTTATCTGTTTTCGACACGTTCTGAACGAGCTTGATGAAATCAGTGGCGTTCTGTGTCTTGGATGTTAAAATAAATGCGTATCGTGTGTAGTAATCGACCAATAAGTGGAGGTATTTTTTTTGTTGATCTTCGTCCTCCAAATCCGCCAATGGTGTCTATAGACATGATTTCATATGGTTCAGTAGCTGGTCCCAAGTGGGACATTAATCCAAATTTGCCTTGGCCTCTTGTTTTTATTTTTATACAAATGTCACAATTTTAAATATTTTTTAATATTATCTGTTAGATTCTTTGATTTAAAGTAAGGGCATATTCTGTTCATAGTTTGTCTAATGCCTGTATGGCACCATTCGCTATGTATATCTCGTATCAATTTAATACTGAATTCTTCTGACAAGATTATTTTTTCTTTATTTCGGATTTTTTATAAAATATTCCGTTCTTTCTTATTAATTTTGGTTTCATTTTTTGTATTATTTCATTGTGTTTTTGGTCCGTTCTTATTTCATCTATTTGTGTCAGGTTTACTATTGTTAGAGCTTCTTCAGTGTTTTCAATTGGTTCTAGTATCGGATTTCGGCTTAAGCAGTCAGCTTCAGCGTTATCTTTACCTGGTACGTATTTTATTTTCATAGTTACCAAACCTTTTGTATGTGTCACACCATTGACCGTTTTTAAAAATATTTTATTTGCATCTTGTGTCTTGTACTTTATCTTAACTAATTTTGGATTTATTAGAGAGATTTGGGAACCTGGATCATATGTTCCGTTGACCTCTAACTCGTCTTCTAATAATATTTTGACTTTAATCAATGTTGTGATTACTCGTTTTTTGCTTCTGTATTTAGATTTACTTCTATCACTGAGTTGCTTCCTATTAGGCTATTTGAATTTCTTTCTTTCTTCTTAAAACAACACGAGTCTTCAGGATGATATCTAATACCTTTATTCAAGGTTTCACAATTTTTACATGGCTTTTTCTCTTCGAATTTCTTATTGTTATTATGTTTATGTTCTTTCATTTTTGCAAAATTATTTTGATTTATTATATGTTCATATTTTCTGATTTTCATGCAATAATGCAGTAGAGTTCACACAATGTTCTTTATCAATTTTATTTCTGACAAATTCAGGTAATCCTGCTGCTATAAGCAATACTAGGGTCTTTGAACTAATTGCATTGTCCATATCTAGTAATAGCTTTTCTTTCCTCATAGCATATTCAATCAATGAACCTTCTTTATATCTAATATATAGCATTCATATCTGGACCCCATCCTTTGTCTGTAAAGGACTCTGAAAACCTCTCTTTCCATTCAGACCATTCAGCTTCAATTGTTAATATTGTGAGGGTTGCTGAGTGCCAATCTGAACAGGACTTGTCCAGAAATAATCTCAATATTTCAATTTTTGTACTGTCTTCAATTATATCAAATCTTTTACATTCTTTCTCAAATGTCTCTAACCATTGGTTTGCATTTGAATGTTTAGATGTAAATTTTTCAATCATAAATTGATCTGTTATTTGTTTAAATTAGGTTGACTTTCTTTCTTTTCAGTGAATCCTACTACATCTGTTTTTATTTGTTGTAAATACGTGTCATTAAACATTACATTACCCTCTTCATCAATGTATGTCTGTTCCAATTCGTGTGTGAGTGTGATCCACACTGGGTTTTGGCCTCGTTGAGTAAAACTTTTTTTCACGTCGTCTAAAAAACATCCGTCTTAGGTCAGTTCTGCATGTTCAGTTACTAACCTCATATCCTGTGGCAACTCATAATGTTTATTGTCCTCTGCCATGATGGAGATAAATAATGGCAGGAATATTTCTTTTATTATCCTTCGATCTTTCATATATTGGAATGTGAACTGCAGTCGCCGCAGCATTATAATAAAAAATTCTCGTTTTATAAGATTATTAGTGTAGTATTGAGCCAAAATGTTTCACTGTAAACAGAGAAACGATAATTTATACTCTTTACTACAGCTTCTCTATTTACTTATTTTAAATACAATACAATATAATAAACTTTCTCTCCGTATTCTTTTGTCAATCTATCATCGTACTTCGTCTGTCTAAAAACGAAACGCTAAGCGTTGGAAGCGCGGCATATTCAAATTGAAAGATAATATATTTTCTTTACATATATATTCTAACGTACAATCGCAACAAATTAACGCGACATAGATCTGAGGGGTGTACGCGGATTTACATGCTCTTGCGAGCTTGTATTTCCTGTCAGGGCAATGGATTCTTCTGCAGTGCTAAAGAAATTCAAGGGGGTGATGCATCCACACACCAATCAGTGTAACAAAGTCGAATGTATTCTTAATTAACTTGTTTAAGTACCTTTTATTAGCTGTACTAAAAAAACACACAAAAATACCAATAATACTCTTTAAATCAATAGTGATAACTCATTTTACCAATACTATAAATTATTCCGTACACGGTTTTAAAACGAAATATTTGAATAACTAACGCTACTATTTACAAATAATCTATCATTTAACGAAAAATAAATTATTGAAATTTGAATACTGAATCATGCCGTCAATTTCATTACTCAGTTTGAATTTCAACAAAATCAAAGCAAAATCAAAGAAATCATTTACATCTAAAATAGCAGAAAAACAATATCTAATTCTTAAGACATTCGTTCCCCCAGTAGTGAAATCAAAAAGTTTCTGCTTTGGAACGAGTTTACTTCACGTATTCTAACAGTCTCTGCTTGACAAAATTCGCTGCTGTTCATCGCGGTACCGCTTTGAGCTGCGGCTCGCGAACGGCGACCTCGGAGTCAAAGTGCCCTCTCCCCTCTGACGTCCCGTTACAGTAAGCTGCAACCCTCGGAGCGCGTTCCGGATGACCTTGCATTTCTCGTGCTCGCCAGCCCCTGGCGTTCGCGGCTGCCTAGACTCCGCGCTCTGGAAGCACCACCAGGTCCTCGTCTTCTTTTCTTCCTCTCGTTCGGCCCTCTTCTTCTCGTTCCGGCTGCCTCTACTTCTCGTTCTGGCCTCTTCTTCCTCTTGTTCGGATAGTTTTAGTGCGTTTAATTTTACTGCACGCTCGCGTGCTAAAAGTTCTCCGCACGATGGAAGTCTTGCGACCGCGTGAATGACTCAGTTCATGGGCGTCGCGCACTCGATTTACTCAACAATTCCCTTTGCATATTGCTCCACCAGATTGTTCTTCACGTAATCTAACGTACTTTTCCCCTGACCAAATCAGCATTAATTCACTTCCCTACTAGTAGCTACACAATCCACTAGATAATTAATTAACGCCACTACTTCGACTCCTTATAACTCGTATTACGTTACTTCGACCAGAATCTGGAGTGAGTAGCGCATTTGACACAATCTCAGGCAAGAAACGTATGCGACGACAACTCGAACAAGAAGGGCTAGTGGACAGCGGATCGGCGTATTTATTTGGATGCTCTCCCCCAGATAGGGGTGGCCGGTACTTGCCGTCACCACTACGAACTTCCGCGTGTATTTCAAATGGTTCTTACCTAGCCTAGGCAAGGTGTTTGGCCATTGGTGTCCGAGGATTTCTCTTTCTCCGATATAGATTCTTGAGCATCTACGCTAGATGCAAGAATTCTGTCACGAGTTGCAAACAGTGACTCCTAAGCAAGAGGTGTCGTTATCTCGCTAATTGAACGTCAATCGTGAACTACGTGAACCGAATCTCAATATCTATTTAAAATTTTCGGCTTAGGGAGAGGATGTTTTAGTAGTGAATTACTTATTGCAAGTTCATCCCCCGTAACTTTTTCTCTTTCTATTTATCGCCCTCCTTCTCGTTCTAATTTTGAATATAGATTTCTCTGCACGCCCTCTCTTTCTCTCTCTCTCTCTCTCTCTCTCTCACTCTCCTCTTTCTCACTCTCTTTCTCTCTCTATCTCTCACTCTCACTCTTTCTCACTCTCTCTCCCACTCTTTCTCTCACTCTCTCCCTGTCTGTGTCTGAATCTGTCTCTCTTTGTCTCTTTGACCCTCTCTGACTCTTTCTGGCTCTCTCTCTGTCTCTCTCTCTCCCCCTCTCTCTGTCTCTCACGAGTGTCTCTGAATTTACACAAGCAAATTCACAGTACATACTACTTGTCTTTCAGATCGTGTGGAGATGTACACTTGGAGAAAGGGAGTCAACTTTTCGTCCAGTTCGAAGGATGAGAGAACAGTGACTAAGGAAGGATTTAGGTTGTTCTTTCGGCCCATTGTTCATGCATCTGCGTGGATTTGTTCGAAGAAAACCATGTAAACGACGAAATACAGCACGACTGTCCTCGAGATTAGATTATTACGCTTGCTGTTTTCTGTCTAGACCAGAGGTGCCAAGGTCTTCTACTGGTGGCAGTGGCACACTTCGTGATACCGTAACACGCCACGAGCTTCTCTGCGCAACTAGCGTCGGGAAGGGAAACTGTTAGCTGTAACCCCGCCGTTTTGCAATAGGGATGGCGTTGACTCTCGTGGCGGGGTGATGAAATACGTGGAGGGGCGATTTCGTCGTGGCACTCGTGCCACGGACTCGCGCTCGTGGCATCGACCTCGACAACACTGGCCTAAACGCAGCTGTTTAGTTAGTGTCAAAAATTTCGTCACTGTGAGGACACAAATTTGGACTTGACCATTTCCGGAGCACTGCATGTAGGTGAGTGTGTGTGTGTGTGTTTGTGGCAGCGCCATCTGCAGGCGGGTGCTGAATGAGGTGTGCACCAAGGAGCAGAACTGCAGCAGCCGAGGGGTGCGCTGCCCCGCCGCGCGCATGATGTGTCGCCACAGCGCCTGCCACCTCCTGAAGTCCCTGGGCGCTAGGAACCTCACGTGGGCGCCCGCCAACAGCTCCAGGACAAAATACTAATAGCTCACTTCGGGATTTCATATTATAAATTTTATTTGTGTTTTGCAAATACATAATAAAAATTGATTTTAAAAAACGTGTTTCCCGGCTCGTTTATTTTCTACTATAGAAAGTTGAAAGAAAGCGTGTTAGAGAAACTTTTGTTTTTTTAAATATTTTGAAGGAGCTCACAGGTTTTGTTTAAAGCAAAAATATATATTTTTAATTTTCTATATTTGAATTGTTAAATTTTTGCGATTTTTCGAAAATAGAGTTCCCCGCAAATGAGACTTGGCACAGTTTTTTGGCTTTATTTTATAAATACGAGGAGAAAAGTGAAAGAAAACTAATGGGGCTAGAACAGCATATACTTTCTCACTTTATTGAAAACAATTACGTAATATTGAAAAATTGCATTTTACGCGCTACTAAACACCTCAGCTATTATTTGAAAACGTCCAATTCAAAGAAGGAGCAGCAATCATTTCTTCATCTGACAAATGAAACAAAAATGAATACATTTGACTGATACAGTATTCAAATCAAAATATACAAAAGTGGTGTTTCCAGCTCAGCTTTGTCAAAACTATGTGCATTTGTTTCGCGAATTCTATCAATTCTTTGCAAACACGCTTATTTCCATCTTTATTCAGATTTGAACTTGTTTATCTGTTAGTCATAGAACATCATACACAGTTGATAAATAACTAATACTAATTAATTAAATTACGAATATTCTACGATTTGTCGTATTAAGTTAATTTCCCCCCTTTTTGTATGACACCTCCTCAAACGATGCTCAGGATAATAAAACTTTAAATTAGTATGTTCGTTAGATAGACCTCGGTAAAGTGCCCCCAAAAAATACTTTAAATGAAAGTAAAATCTCAAGACGGTAAGAATTAATTTGGTTCTTACCTGTCTATTTTTCTAATAAAAAGTTTAAATTAGTACAAGCTCTTATGAAAAAACGTTTGCGGGCATAGTTTTCTTTAAGTTATTGAAGTTATACGGTTGATGTACTTTTTCTTATCATTCAATACGCAGCAAAAGTTTTTAGGGATCAAATGATATTAAATGGTATATAACATACATAACCGGGCATTCTGAGGAGTAATGTATTAAAAAAACTGCTACGAAATACATCGCAAAGGTAAGTACTGGCTCTTGGCCTGGGAGTTACACTGTACAAATCAGAGTATTGTGACGGTCCAGACAGACACGTCACAAAAAACATCTATTTAGTTATATTTTAATAGGAAAAATATGACATGTTTAGCATTGACAATTTACTGTTCAGAAGTGAAGGGATATTTATTTATTTATTGTGCCGGAGTTGACGAACTGGTAAAATATAATCAGAACGGCATACATAAATTGCTGTATATCCGCGGCGAGCGTTGAACGGGGCGCGCTATGCAGCGCCCACCAGAGCTTCGCCACCCCGGAAAATAGTTCCGGGTCGCTGGCCGGCGGAGGAATACCGCAGCGACCTGGGGGAGGGCGAGCACCGAGACCGCTGCGCCAGTCAGTCAGCGGAGAGCGACGAGCTAGCGCAGTATTCAGACTTGTGTTAACGCTGTATTTGTTTTATTGCTTTAGGACCGGCTTTGCCCCGGACTTCCCTTGGGATTGTGGCTGGGCCCCGCTAGTATCCGGCGGAGTATACTTGACAGGCTCGCCCCTCGGCCCCGCCGCCTAGCAGCGTGTCGTTAAGGGCACGCGTTCGTTCGCGGCCGCTTTGCTGGCCGTACGCCGTACCGGCACAACTCGCTGAGGCCACGCAGCCGTGTCACCGGCTACGCCGATAACGCCGGCGCCCCTGGGTTTCGGGCACGGTGGTGGCCTTGCTGCGCCGCACGGGGAGCGCACCGACGCCTCGTGGAAGCCGCCGTCGCCCCGTGGAAGCCGTCGTCGGCGGTCCGCACCGAGCCTTCGGTTCCGACTTGTGTAAACGGCCTCGAGCCGTCGGGTTATCACAACTGTATGGTTAAAGGTTGAAATAAACTGTTGTTGCTTGTGAGGGCGTATTTCCTTCAGATATACAACATAAATAAATAAGATACATTTTGGATCAACAAAAAACAAGTTTACGTTAGGTTTTCCAAAGTAAATTCAAGAAAAATTATAACTTGTATCGTGAGACAAGTGAATGTAACAAGAACACTATGTAACTGAATATGAAAATTGTAAACGGACCGTAGCCGTTTAAATACAGTAACACGACTAGAAATAACTTCGCATACTAGAGGCCCGATTAACAAATGCCTCTTCGCGGGCTGGCGGCCAGGCCTCAAGTCAGATAGCAAGTTTGATTGTACGTTAAGAAGTCTACGCGTATCTAAAGTTACAAAACGACCGCCTGCTAACGGCCCGCCCTCTATTCAGATAGAGAATCAGATTATAAGTCTCTGCATGCTAGCGGTCCGATCTCCAGTCCCGTAGATAATCAAATTGTGAGTCCCCCTAGGCTCCCAAGCAGAAAACGCCTCGTTCTCGTGTTTGCCCTTCCCTCAAACTTCCAACCTCGCTGATTTCTCCCTTCCCTCCATTGAAATATTATACTCCGATTGGTCGGAAGCTGTTATCTCGCAAGATATTCTCGGCCAATCACCGAAAGATTCTAGAATGTTCTGCCGTGGAAATTCTCTATCGTTCTGTGTCTGGGTCATTCCATTTTAAATCAACACAGTTTTGTACCTCACCATTTTAGATTCAGATGAAATTTGGCACATAGATAGTATGGATAAAAAACAAGAAAACCGCAAATTTTGAGTAAGATATTTCCACCCGTTTGTGAAATATAGCCATGTAAAATTTTACAAAATTAGGTTCCCGAAAATTTTTAAATTGATGTAGAACCTTTCCAAATTAAGATAAAGAGCTGAAACAGGCGTCATTTTACAGCTTTCTTTATGACCTTTTATTTGATATACAACTCAGCAGGGGTTAGGTTAAAACGTTTTTCAAAGGGTCCCCCCGATAAGATGGTAAAAAGTTCCCCTCAACCAAATTACATATGAGTGGTTACACTATAATTCTAACATAAAAATAATATTTTTGAAAGGTTCTTAGCCTCCGTCCTACCACCCACACCCCTATACAGCCAAAAACGTGGTTTTTTAATTTCAATTTTTTTCGACAACTGAACACTATTTTATCAGACTGAAAAAATATGATAAATAAGAACACAACTTGGACTATCAGAAAAATATTTTTCAATATTTTCTCAGGCCCAAATTCGAACACAAAAAATATTTTCGAAAAAAAATATCAAGAAACATTTTTTACTGTATCTTAGAAGCTTGGAACAGGCTCGAAAAAAATGTCAAAGGTTCCTCTTTACACACAAATTGTTGTGTATTTTTTTCAGATTTTTCCAATTACTGGGCTGCAGTTAAAAAAATAAAAACCATTTTCCCGCCTTTAAAACACCTGGACTTTCAATATACTTTGAAACTGACTGCAACGGTTCTCTGCATTTATTTTAGTGTTTATTATACATTTGTATACATTGCTGTATCACCCAATAAAGTTTTGATTTTGGAATATACTTACGAAGTATCATTTTTAAAGCTTTCTAATCATTTGCATAAGTAATCGTATGCTACGGAAAGACGATAGTTTTGGCAATTTATAAGAAACAATCGACACCAAGACCTTGTAAGTGTGATACTGGTGGATAAAGAATTACACCCCATCCTACATCAAACAGATTTTAGAAGAAAAAATAGAAGTTTGCAGATTATGACATACAAAAAAAGATTATTGCAACACACATTATAATGGTAAATAACTCGGAAGCGCTGCTTCCTAGGCCTTTTAAACCAGGTTTGCTTGTCTCATGGGGACACGCCTTTTTTTTGAGAACAAGTAAATTCTAACACACATGTTTTGGGGGACGGGTAGATGACAAATGGGGAAATGATAAGGTACATTTCGTGTGCAGGATAGATGGGGGATAGTGGGGAAGTGAAGGGGAACATATTAGGCCCCGATTATGTTGTTGGGATGTATTTTTCAAAATACCACTTTCATGATCATCCCATTTTACAATTTTCCACATTAGTTCTTTTGGGTGCGCCTTTTCCGTAGCACAGATGGACAGAAAAGAGAAGCCGACATCAATGTAAAATTAAATTGAAGGAAAATACTGAAATTATCTTTCACGATAAAATTAACGGGACTATTTTATTTTCTGCGAATTTTTATCTAAACGCTCAGCAATATTGGAATGAATTCTCCTCGCACAGTACCGGGTCTATAATGCCGTAAACTACTTTTCGGTGGATGAGCGTTTGCAGTTGGGTGCTACATTAAATCAATTTTCAATTTTCGTACAATTATTATTTACAAAGTGCAGAGTTTTCGCACGTGTACAGATTGTACGAGTGTCTCCATATTTATACGTATTCAAGAACAAATACTTAGGTAAAGGAAAAGACAACTTTTCTCTAGTCTGAAGCAATCTACAGACTTGAGACCACAGGCTTCCGCAACCAATGCGTTACTATTTATCTGTCCGGGAGGCGCCGCGTTCAAGGCTCAGTTGTCAACGTTTTAGCTGCTATTTTGTGGCCTTCCTCCTCAAGCAAGGTCGCACGTGCTTAGGACGCGGCAACTGCCGAACTGCCGAGTGGTTGACTACAAATGTTTTAGTTTTTTTAAAAACTATGACCCAGCTACTAAAAAATATGAAAAAAATTCACAAGCATTCTGAGATGAAGTTTTAAGATTATTTTCGTGCCAGTGTCTGTGTTCTCAGACAAGTAAAACAGTTTCTTGTAAATCTGGGTCTAACCTCTTCACCTTCATTTTTCCACATGTCTCCCATTATCCCTCAAATATGACGGAATTATTATTTAATAAACTGCCAAACACTATTATCTTTCCTTAGCGTATGATATTCTCATACAAAGGATTAGAAAGCTTAAAAAATGATACTTCGTAAGTACTCGTATATTTCCAAAATCAAAACTTTATTGGGTGCTACAACAATGTATACAAATGTATAATAAACACTCAAATAAATGCAGAGAACCGAGTTATTTACCGTTATAATGTGTGTTGCAATAATCTTTTTTTGTATGTCATAATCTGCAAACTTCTATTTTTTCTTCTAAAATCTGTTTGATGTAGGATGGGGTGTAATTCTTTATCCACCAGTATCACACTTACAAGGTCTTGGTGTCGATTGTTTCTTATAAATTGCCATAACTATCGTCTTTCCGTAGCATACGATTACTTATGCAAACGATTAGAAAGCTTTAAAAATGATACTTCGTAAGTATATTCCAAAATCAAAACTTTATTGGGTGATACAGCAATGTATACAAATGTATAATAAACCACTAAAATAAATGCAGAGAACCGTTGCAGTCAGATTCAAAGTATATTGAAAGTCCAGGTGTTTTAAAGGCGGGAAAATGGTTTTTATTTTTTTAAACTGCAGCCCAGTAATTGGAAAAATCTGAAAAAAATACACAACAATTTGTGTGTAAAGAGGAACCTTTGACATTTTTTTCGAGCCTGTTCCAAGCTTCTAAGATACAGTAAAAAATGTTTCTTGATATTTTTTTCGAAAATATTTTTTTGTGTTCGAATTTGGGCCTGAGAAAATATTGAAAAATATTTTTCTGATAGTCCAAGTTGTGTTCTTATTTATCATATTTTTTTCAGTCTGATAAAATAGTGTTCAGTTGTCGAAAAAATTGAAATTAAAAAACCACGTTTTTGGCTGTATAGGGGTGTGGGTGGTAGGACGGAGGCTAAGAAACCTTTCAAAAATATTATTTTTATGTTAGAATTATAGTGTAACCACTCATATGTAATTTGGTTGAGGGAACTTTTACCATCTTATCGGGGGGGACCCTTTGAATTTAAAATTTTGATTTTGAGTTTTTCAAAATGCTCATCTTCAAAAAAATTGAAAAAATTCTAAAACCATCCGTATTTGTTTCCAAACAGATAGTGACGTTTAACATGGGACTGGGGGGGGGGGGGGGGGAAATGGGTTCATATGGTAATCACCCTTAAAATGCACAATTATTTACTTACTCTAGATATTACTGATTTAAATTGCATTTTATGTCAAATTATAATATCTAATATATACAAATTATTAATTAGTGTTTTTCGTTTGGTGAGTGTGTTGTGTTTTCTTGTTATTGTTTTTTGTTATTATTATTATTATTATTAATTATTATGTATTAGTATTATTATTATTAGACCGCGGAACTTCATGCAATTGCATATTTTTACTGATTGTGCATATCGA